>JAJPUD010007641.1:0-33407 GCA_023553655.1 Myrmecobius fasciatus
GAATAACCTGATATGAAGTTATCCAGAGAGCTGTGCCCAAATATTTCTGAGTTCGTTGACTTGAAGATCAGTTCGGAGGCTTATTTTATTGTTGATTTGAGAGAAGATTGGAGGAGAGGCAGAAAGTCACCTTTTCACTCCGCCATCTTGGCTCCGCCCCTATTCCATAATTTTTAAAAAGATATTATTCTTCCAAGAAGCCAAGAATTCTAAAAGGAGGTTGTTAAGAGAGTGCATTTCAGACTAGGTAGCAATCAGTGAAACAAACAAGAAATGGGATATCATATGCAAGGAACCTCAGGGAGGATTTTATGATTGGATAACAGAGTGGGGAAGCAAGATGGTGAGTAAAGGCAGGAACTTGCCCAACCTCTTTCCCACTCCAAATTTCTTTAAATAATGATTCTAAACAATGTGTGCAGTCCCAGTGCAGCCCCAGGATCAGCAAAGCAGGACTCTGGTGCTTTAGCACCCTCCTAATTACAGCTACAGTGGGGCAGAGACACTCCCAAAAGCTCCAGGGCAGAAAAGACAGCTTGTGGTCAGGTCCTTAGCCGGTTTTCTGAAAAAAAGCTGCACAAAGCCCTTGAAACAGGGGACAGTGTACCCTCCATCCTGGAAAAAAGAGCCCTACTTTAACAAAGAGCTAAAACCAGGCTCTAGGCTAGGAAAATAAGAAGAGACGAAAAAGGTTTCTGACCATTGAAAGTTATTATGATGGCAAGGAAGATCCAAACACACACTCAGAAGATAACAAAGTCAAAGTTCCTACACCCAAAGCCTCCAAGAAAAACAAAAATTGGGCTCAGGTCATGAAAGAGCTCAAAAAGGATTATGGAAATCTAGAAAGAGAGGGGGGGAGGGAGGGAGGGAGGGAGAGAGAGAGAGAGAGAGAGAGAGAGAGAGAGAGAGAGAGAGAGAGAAAGAATTTTTTTTTTTTTTTAATTTAGAGTAGTGTAAAAGGAAATACCGAAAGTGAATGAGGAGAAGAATGCCTTAAAAAGCACAATCAGCCAATTGGGAAAGGAAATGCAAAAAACTCACTAAGAAAATAATAGCTTAAAAATAAAATTGAGCAAATTTAAGCTAATGACCATTAGAAATCAAGATACAATAAAGCAAAAACAAAAAAAGAATGGAAAAATGGAAACAATGGGAAATATATCATTAGAAAAAACTGATCTGGAAAATAAATCTAAGAGAAATAACTGAAAAAAATATTGGCCTACCTGAAAGTCATGATCAAAAAAGAGCCTGCTCATCATCTTTCAAGAAATTATCAAAGAAAACTCTCCTGTTATTTTAGAACCACAGGGTAAAATAGAAATTGAAAGAATATATTGATCATCTCCTGAAAGAGATACAAAAATAAAAAGCTCCAGGAACGTTAAAGCCAAATTCTGGACCTCCCAGGTCAAGGAGAAAATATTACTGAAAGAAACAGTTCAAGTATAGTGGAGCCACAATCACCATAACACAAGATTTAGCAACTTTACATTAAAGGATTGGAGCGCTTGGAATATAATATTCTGGAAATCAATGGAGCTAGGACTACAGCCAAGAATTACCTACCCAGCAAAATTGAGAATAATCCTTCAGAAGAACATATGCATATTCAAAGAAATAGAGGATTTTCCAGCATTTATGATAAAAAGAACAGAGTTCAATGGAAAATTTGATTTTCAAATACAGGAGTCTGGGGAAGTATAAGTAGGTAATCAGGAAAGCAATACCATAAGGGACTTAATTAGGTTTATCTATTTATATCTCTACATGGGAAGATGACACTTGTAACATTAGAACTTTCTCATTATTATGGCTGCTTGAATGAATACACACACACACACACATAAAGAGGGCACAGTTGTGAATTGAATATGAAGGGATGATACCCAAAAATGTTGACATTAAAGGAGGAGAGAGGAAAGTACTGGGAGAAAGGGAAAGGGAGAATTAGAATGGTTTTAATTAGATAATATGGAAAAGAGGAAAGAAAAAGCTTTCACAATGGAGAGGAAGATGGGGAGGAGAGGATGAATGAGTGAATCTTGCTCTCATCAGAATTGGCTCAAAGAGGAAATAATATGTACACTCAAAATTGGTACAGAAATCTATCTTACCCTGCAGGATAATAGAAGAGGAATGAGATACAGGAAATGTGAAGGGTGATTTAAAAAAGAGGGCATGTTGGAGGAGGAAATGGTCAATAGTGAAATTTTGAGGATGGGCAGGGTGAAAAAAAAGAAAGAATAGAATAAATGGGAGGAAATACAATGAGCAATATTAATCGGAAAAAAAGCATTTTGAAGCAAGTTTGTCTAATAAAGCTTTATTTTTTCCAGCACAGAGGGAACTGAGTCAAATTAATAAAAAAAAATGTCAAAACCCAAATTGCTACATGGTAAAAGATATGATCTTTGGCCAAATTCATGCATATCCTCTGACCTAGCAATACCACTATTAGGTATGAATATCAAAAAAGATTTTTTTTTAAAAAGGAGAGGGGGAAGAAAAGGATCTATATGTACAAAAATATTTGTAACAACTCTCTACACAAGGCAAAAAATCAGAAATTTAGGGATGTCCATTTGAAGAATGTTTGAATGAATTGTGCTGTACAATTTTTATGGCATATTGTTATTCCATGGGAAGTGAAGAGCAGAATGCTCTTAGAGAAAAAAAAAAAAAAACTAGAAAGTCTTCCATGAACTCAAGCAAAGTGAAATATACTGTACATAAAGTAATAGCAATGTTCTGGGATGACTTTTCTATTTTCAGCAGTACAATGATCTATAACTACTCTGAAGGACTTATGATGAAAAATTCTATCTATACCCAGAGAAGAAACTGATTGTGTTTGAATGTAGATTGAATCATACTCTCTATCTCTTTTTTAATTTTATTTTTCTTGACCTTTTTTTTTAATTGGGGTGGGAGATCTATTTTCTTTCATAGCATGACTTTTATGGAAATGTTTTTGCATAACTTCCCATGTGATGTCCAAATGGGAACTGGGAGTGGGAATAAGGGAGAGAATCTAGACCTCAAAATTTTTTTTAACCAAAAAATTTTGTTTTTTTATGTAACTGGAAAATATTAAATAAATTAAAAATTAAAAAAAAAATATCATGTAGAGATGAATTGTACATGAAGTTATTAGAAAGGTAAAAAAGAACCAGGTTGAGAAGAACTTTAATTGTCAAAAAAAGGTTATGTTTAGATCCTAACAGTGTTATACTAAAGTTTGTTGAATAGGGCAGAATAACATGTTAAGACCTATACTTTAGAAAAAAATCACTTAGGCAGATGAATGGAAAGAATGGAAAAATGAGAGAGTAAGTCAGAGGATCAACTAGAAGACTAGTCCAAGGAAGTGACACATGCTTGATTGAATTAATCTTGATTTCTGTGAGCAAAGAGTTAATGCATTCAAGGGCATACATTTAATATTAATACATTTAAGAGAATGTATTTAATCATTGTTTCCCAAAAAAGGAAATTATGAGATTTTTGAAGAAATTGATTATGTCCAGAAAGTGATAGAAAATAGATGAACATGACATTATGATTTTGAAACTGAATACCTGGGAGGATTATGGTGCCCTGGAGAGCAATTAGGAATTTGGAAGAGGAAGGATTTGGGAAAAATAATAGCAACTTCTTTATTGAATATGTTGAGTTTGAGATGCTTAGGGGACAGAGGAGCTATCCATTGGAGACAACTGAAACCAAATAAGAACTGAACACTTCAGTATTCCTTTGATTATCCAGTGTTATCATACTATGCATCCTGAGCAATGATCCCATCTTTTTTCTGATTTTCATGTTGCTTCCAATATATCTTTTTTTAATGCCCCTTGTTGTCAATAGCATTCACCAGCAGCCTCAGCTCATTCTAGGCTTTAGCATTCTGATACTATTCTTTGAAGAAATAAGTATTGTTGGAACATTAGGATGTCCTCATAGACATTTTTCAAATATGCTCAATTTTCACAAATTCAAGACAAAGAGATTTTGAAATGTAATAAGACCTCTCATAGCATAACAGGAAAATGACAGAAAATGCTGGGTAGAAAAAGGATAGAACTGTCAGAATTTTTACTTGATAAGGAGAAGCAATATTGAAGTGATATGTTCCTACCTACCTGTCTTCTTGCTGTAGAAACTCTTTATAATACTTACAAATGAGGACAACACCATAGCCAAATTTTGCATGAAACCACTTCTTTCATAGACTTAAAACACTTTAGATCAGGCATTTTTCTAAATGTAATGCTATTTAGTATTGGACTGGTGGCATTTGCAGACCAATATCACAAAACAGGAGAGTTTATTCTATGTGGGAGGATGAATTTGCTATGAAACAGATAAAAGTAACCATATAGAAAAAAAATAAGCATTTATGTAGCGCCTATTATGTGCCATTGGCATGCTAAGTACTTTACAAATATCTCATTTGATTAATCTAAGAACGAACCTGTGATTTACAGTTGGGGAAAGAGAGGCAAAAAAAAATCAAGCGATTTGTCTAGAATCACACAGCTAACAAATATTCAAGGCTGGATTTGAACTCCAGTCCTCTTGACACTCAGTCCAGTGCTGTGTCTACTGTACACATAGATGTATCTGTGGAAGAATTCTTATTTTCACAAAATCTCTTCCTAGCAATTTTAAAATCCACTTCAAATATAACTTTAAAATTTGAAAGATAAATATAAAAAAATTCATAAAGTGGTAAATGATTAGAATTAGACATTCTACACCAACCTATGTGAATTTATATAACCAAAGAAAGTGTAAAGCTGTATATATATACATATACATACATACATAGATATGGAGAGATATAGATATATATGCATATACATACACATGCATGTACATACAAGTAATCACATGTGTACATGTATAGAGATAGGTGGATAGATATCTAGATAATAGATCAATATCTATTCTCTATAGCCATCTATCTCTATATATGTTTATGTATATGATATATACATATGAGTATATACATATACATATATGCATATATATATACACATACACACACATATATGTCATACCACTTTAGAATGTAAAGCAGTTGACCATAATCTCTCCTTTTTGCCATAATGCCAAAGCCAGTTATTCTCTGGCTTTATCCACTTAATCAGGAACATTAGACCTGATTGACTTGATCTTTCTTGCCTCCTCCCTTGCATTCCTTTAACTTATTCATGTCTATATTCCTGGGTACTTCTAGTTTCAGAGTATGCACAAGCCTTTACTTGTGATGGGAATTTCCTTCTGCCAGAGACCTTGATCTTTCCACTTCCTCTCTGCTTATTCAACTTGGTCCACTAATCATTTCTACTTTGCCTTCTTCCTCAATCTCTTCTTCTCTACTAGTACCTTGTGCTGCTTATTATTAAAATTTCCCACATAGAAGCCTACCTCAACCTCCTTTAACCTTCTCCTCCCCTTTACTTTTGACAAGTCAAGAGTTTGAGATTTAATTGCCAGATTTTTTTGGAGAGGGTTGGTATTTATTAGTTATAGGATTATGGGGAAGTCACTGAATCTCTCTTAAGTTTCAGGTTCCCAACCTACAGAATCACGAGAAAAGGAATAAATATTTTTATGGAGCCACTGTGTTGTAGCCATTGTATTGCCCATTTTATGGCAGAGAAAATGATCAGAGGGTTTGTGACCTACTCAGAAACACACAGCTTGTAGGTGTCTGAAGATGGATGAATTTAGGTCTTCCTCACTCCAGTTCCAGCATTTTATTTACTGTGCCATGTAGCTACCTCTAATGATAGTGCTTCTAGTGGGCCAGTTAAGTTTCAGAATAAAGTTCCAGGCTTGGAGTCAGGAAGACTCAACTTCAAACCCAGTCTCATATATTCTTACTAGCTATGTGCCCTCATCAAGTCATTTGGCCCTTTTAAGACTCAAGTTCAAACCCAGTCTCAGACACATTTACTAGCTTTGAATCCCTCATTGAGTCATTTAGCCCTTTTAAGACTCAAGTATAAACCCAGTCTCAGACACACTATGTGTCCCTCATCCAGTCATTTGGCCCTTTTAAGACTCAAGTTCAAATCCAGTCTCAGACACATTTACTAGCTTTGAATCCCTCATTGAGTCATTTAGCCCTTTTAAGACTCAAGTTCAAACCCATTTCAGACACACTATGTGTCCCTTATCCAATCATTTAGCCCTTTTTGCCTCAGTTTCTCATCAGAAAAATGAGTTGGAAAAAGAAATGGCAAACCACTCTACAATCTTCATCCACAAAACCCCAATGGGTCAGGCCATACACAACTGAACAAGTGAACAACAAATGCTTAAACTACCTGCCTTGCTTGGCAGTTGTAAAAAAAATGTACTTTGTAAGCCTGTGACCCTTCGGGGGATCTATACCTGCAATTTCATTGTTATAAGAGGAGCTTTCCTCTCTTACCACAAATTAACAACTATCCTGCAATTTACAGCTTTTCTGTTACCCAGGATGCTTCGAGGCTAGGTGCCTTTGCCCTGGATCACTGTTTGTGTGCCAAAAAGTTGGAATTTAAACCCAGTCCCCCTCTGAGGCGGGCTCTTTATCTACCGCATCATGCTGCTTCTACAAACTCAACAAGATATAAAAATTAAACTTTCTGCCTATGTCTGATGGCCACCAGCTCCTTCTTGTTAACTGTCTTCCTAATGGGGACCAGAGTCCTTTCAGTGCTTTCCTCTCCCTCTCTCCACTCCTTTATGGCTTCCTCTCTGCTTCCCCACTCCTTCTTTCTCTCCCCTTGCCTCTCTACACAGCACAAGCCCGGCTAATTCAATAGTTGCTGCTGTGCCCCTAAATGGTAACTTTCAATATTTTATTAGAAATCGGAATTGAGAGCTGCCTAATGATCCCAAGAGAAGGCTTCAGTGTAACCTCTAAACAACATTTGGGGAGGCAATTTAATAGGGCCACAGTGGGAGGGGTCCCACAAAGCTGTTGCTGCAGCCAAGGTTTGAAGAGATGCCCATTTTTTTCCGTTCCTCTGCTTTGAGTGTAGCTATGTGGTCTAGTAGTCATTTGCTGCTGGTGCAGCTGGCTTCTCGCTCTCATTTTTATTAAAAATCTAACAAGGAGCATTAAGCAGCTCCCTGTTTAATTTCCCATTGAAAAGCAATAGTTTTAAGCAGCCCACTGGTAGAAGGCTATTTCAATGTGCAATTGTGCCAAGTATATGTGCCAGAGTAAAAAGTGTTATGTTATATTTTTTTAATCTGACAGGTTAATACCAAGGATTTTTCTTTCATTTACCAGTGAAACAGGTAATCAAAGAAGACTGGCCCAGTGGAGTAAGAAGCTGAAAAGTGGCAAAGAACAGCATATTTCAACCTTCTTTGGGTTTAATATTTTGCTGTTGTATCAAGGGGCTACAAAATATCCCCTTGTCCCTTGCTTTCCTCATCTGAAAAATAGGATTTATCCTACTCACATTTACCATTAATCTAAAAATCTTTGCTTCTCCCTATGTCCTACAGTTCTGCATATTCAGATATTCTCATGGATTTCCTCTACAATAATTAGTTGCTGTGAAAACTTACCAAGATCAAAGAAAAAAGATTTTTAAAAATAAGTTTAATGGCTGGAAAAGAGTTTAAAGATTTTTTATACCAATCTCCTCCCTTTATAAAGAAGAAAACAATAACTATACATCAATTAGTTCAAGTTTCTAGAAGAAATAAAGAATGATTAAAATCTTAGTCATCTAATTTCAAACTGAGTTCTTTCTTTACCAACAAACCTCTTCCACATCACAAATCAGAGAGTTGTAGAACTAGAAGGGAATTAAAGATCCTCCAATAAAACTCATTCATCTGATGTGTGAAAAAGAGAAGTTGGTTGATCGATCCATGGTCCCATTTTTGGTTAATAGAAGAACTAGGAGTCATTTATCGCTATTATTCCACTATAACATACTATTTCCCTAGATAGTTGTAATGAAAATAATTGCTTTGGAGAATCTTCTCCTTTCAGGTTTAATAAAACCCTCATACTCTTAGGATAGCCAAACCTTGGTTAATTATTGATTATCATTTCAGTGTATATATCTATTCTGGGTTATTCATAGCATCTCAACACTGTGATAATCCCAATGTCTTTGTTATGTCTAGAAAACTTTCTATAATAAATCTATGTTTATATTATTCTTTCTGCTTCCCCCTCTTTTTGCTTTCCTCCCTCCAAGCCTTTCTCTTCTTCTCTAGCCATTTTCCTTTCCTTCTATTTACTTCCTTTCTATAGTCATGTTGATCAACATCTTGCCACTGGATCCTCAAGGCTCTGGAGGAGAAAGTGATGTTGATGATTTTGAACAGGCCTCCCTCATTTAAATCAAATGCACTTGCAAGTCAAGACATAACTTTCCTGATATCATTATCCTCTTTGAGAATGAAAGGTAAACAGCAATGGTTCACTTCCTTTAGGTATTATCTCTCTCTCCTCAAGAAAGGCTATTTGAAATGGATGAGTTGTTATACTTTTGTGATTTTGAATGAATATTTTTCTAGAGAAGCTGCTCTTTTATAAATATTTGTTAAAGTTTTGCCATTAGCAAAAATTATAACATTCATAGGGTTTAAAACTATACTATGCCCAACGGTAATTGATATATATATATATATATATATATATATAAAATTTGAATACTGATGAATGAGACCTGATTTCTTCGAGTTTTGTGACTCTTTATGCATAAAAAACCCAAAAATCATAGAATTATAGAATTTTAGAATTCAAAAATATTTCATAGAGAACATCCCTATCAATGGTCATTTTGGAGATGAGGAAACTGAGTGACAAAAACATGAAATAACTTATCCAACATACACTTCAGGACTCCTACTCAGTGCTCCCTCTACCACATCAACCTCTATCTTGCTCAAAAATATGTTGTCATGTTTACACTCTGTCCTGGATTCATTGTTTTAGAAGTGTTTGACATGTTTTAGAACCAAAGATTGCCAAATGAGAGCAAGTAAGTACTTTTTGTCTGAATTACCCAAGAATTAAATACCAGGAAGTCCCAACAAAGGACCTGTGGCTGAATAAAAATAAGGCAAAGGAAATGAATATTCTCATTTTGTGATTTTGACACAAGCTGAAACCTTTTGCCAAAGTATCTTAGGATAGTTTGTGGGCCCCCAAAATCTTAGTCATATTGCCATCACAAATAAGATGAAGTTTAAAGTATGTATGTATGCAAGGAGAATTTCAGTACCTCATTTATTCATCACATTTGATCAAATTCCTTATCTTTAAGACAAGTCATTTCTGCTTTCGGTCATTAGAGAAACATTACAAAAATCTCTCTGAAGACTAATAGTTAATGTTATTTGCAATGGAAGATATAAAATTCATATTAGCGAATGACTGCTTTTAACCTAGACCTTTAGAGTATTAAGTTGATACATGAGATTAGGAAAATTTCTTTCCAGGATTGAATTCAATAATACTATATCTGGGAATGGCACTGAAGAAGGAAGCCATGACTTTTTATGTTTCCCAGAAAAAAAAGGTGCCCAACTAGGTCAAATTAGCAAGAAAAAAAGTCAATTTTATGTCCTCTGAAAAAAACTGATTAAATATGAGGTCTAAGTATAATAAAAAAAATCTCTAAATACTTGATGGTATAGGCATTCAACCTTTCAGTCTTTATTGATCTCACAAGCCCCTACCTTTCCCTGAACTCCTATTACATTTTAAAGTCAATACTATCTGGAATAGATATGTATATAAAGTGTATTTCCTATATTCTTAGAGCCCAGTGAGTCTCTCATGCCTGGCTGGAGGGATGGTGAAAGGGGAATAATTCAGTTCTTCATACCCTATTTCATAGAAGTTTCTGTCCACAGTTTGCTGCCACCTGGCTAAGATTCTGATTGCCTGAGGAACCTCTGCCCAACAGGAAATTAAAAAAAAAACCCACAAGACTCTTGTGTCTGAGATTGGTATGGAAAAGAAACAACCAAAATTTGCTCTTTGGAAATGATATTATGAATTTGTTCTGCCTATGCTCTTCTACTATTAAATGAGGGATCAATAAATCAATCAATAAACGTTTCTTTAGTTCTTGCTAAGTGTCAGACACCTTGCTAAGCTGTGAAGATACACAGATAAAAGAGAAACAGTTTCTTCCCCTAATGAACTTATATATATATGTATATATATATATATATATATATATGGTATGTTAAGCATCAGGTACATATAGTAAGTATAAAGGCAGAGAGATAGACAATGGATATGGGTAGACCAGCAAGTAGGCCAGTAAGGCTAGATCATGTGTTTGAGAAGAGTGTAATAGAGGCGAGGAAGAAGGGAAGGAGGAAGATTATAAAGCAGCTATCAATGTCAAACTGATGAGTTTCCTTTACTTGATCCTATGTAAATTTGGAGTCACTAGAATTTAATGAGCAAGGGGTACCAATTTAATACCTTTTTAAAATTTTTTGAATTCAAATTTTTTCTCCCTCCATCCCCACAGACAAAAAAAGTTTTACAAACAAAATTTGCTTCAATCTATATTCAGACTTTGTCAGTTCTTTCCTTGTATGTGAATAGCATTTTTTATCATGAGTCCTTCGATAAAGTCTTATATCATTGTTTTATTGAAAATAGTTGTCATTCACAGTTGATGGCTGTACAATATTGCTATTGCTGTGTACAATGTGCTCCTGGTTCTGCTAACTTCACTTTGCATCAGTTTATATAAGTCCAAGTTTTTCTAAAAGCATCTTGCTCATTATTTCTTGTAGCACAATAGTACTTTGTCACAATCATATCACAACTGTTCAGCCCAATTGAGTGACGACATCCCTTCAATTTCTAATTTTTTGTCAGCACAAAATAAATATAAATAGGTTTTTTTGGGGGTACACATCAGTCCTTTTCTGTTGTTTTTTTAAAGCTCTTTGGGATACAGATCTAGTAGTGATATAACTGAGTGAAAGGATATGCATTGTTTTATAGCCTTTTGGGCACAGTTCCAAATTGTTCTCCAAAACAGTTGAATCATAATTCCACCAACAATGTGTTAGTGTTCCAATTTTTCCACATCCCCTCAACACTTGTCCTTTTCCTTCCTTATCATTATTGGCCAATCCGATAGGTGTGAGCTGCTACCTCAGAACTGTTTTAATTTACATTCCTCTAATCAACAGGGATTTTTTTGACACTATAATTTCAACTTCTTCTGAAAAAGTCTGTTCACATTTTTGACCATTTATTAATTGGGGCACGAATCTATTTTTTATAGATTTGATTCAGGTCTGCATATATTTTAAAAATCAGACTTTATTAAAGAAGCTCATTGTGAATTTTTTTGCCATTTTTTTTTTGCTTTTCTTGTAATATTGGCTGCATTGGATTTGTTTGTGCAAAAACTTTTAAATTTAATTTAATAAGAATTATGCATTATACTTCTTATAATTCACTTTTTCCTTCTCTTGTTTGGTACTCACTTCTTCCCTCATTCATAATTTCACATCAACTTAATTTGCTTATGATATTACAATAAGGGATTATTTCAATAGGTTAAAATAGGTTAAGGAGAAGGTGAATCTGCCCTCCACAAGTTTACCTCCTACTTAATGGGTTGAAATGAATATTTATTATGTTTCAAATACTTTGTCATTTATTTTGCTATTCTATTTTAATTAAATGCCCTTTTTCTATGTCATTTAATATGATCTGTTGCAAAGATACATCAGTGAGGGCTCAGCTCATAACTAATGACTTACAAAAAAAGTTCTCTGAATCTCAGCTCAAAGGTGCACTACATACAAAACTTTGCCTTTGATTATATATTGCATTCTTTGTCATTTGTTTCATTCGAGAGACCATTATTTCCTTTAAAAGATTGCAAACATATGCATATTTCTCTTTCCCCCCTCCTAAAACCTTACATAAGATATAAAAAACATACCTGCACGTTATATTATTACATTCAACAATTATACTGAAGTAAATGCTAAGAACTTTGCATCAAACTTGAAAGCAAATGGTGAGCAAAGAAAAAAAAATATATGATAATTTATTCATGTGAAACTTATCTATAAACCTTTCTATGTAAAATATTGGTGCTACCCACAAGATGTCTCTCTTCCTACCTCCCTAAACTGCTTCTTTCCAAATTTTTGTTGATGTCCTATTTCTGTGAAGGAAAGATGGTTTTCCTCCTCACTTTTCTCCACAGCTCTGAAGCTGCATGTTGATGAGATAGCATTTGGTTCAATTCCAGACAGTCATTTTCAGGTAATTAATTTAAGTTCTGAACACTCAAACTGAATTTTACAGATAATTTACACAACCTCATTCCTCTTTTTCCTCCATCTGTAACTACAAGTAAGTTGATGCTGCTATCGTCTCACCTAAAGATATTTTTTGTTATTATTCAGTTTATGATAGATATACAAATAACAATTTCAAAACTAATTTTGAATATCTGATTTGACATAGCTACTATATGCAAACTGAAAACTGTATTATATTGCTGGTTCACATAAAATGAAAAATGAATACAGAAGCTTATGTCTCATCAGATAATTACTGAGTTCCTTTCTAGCTTTAAAATTCCATGAGGCTATAAGAAGGTATTCATTCCCCCTTTACCTCCCCCTTTACATGTTTCTTTTAAATGTATCTCATTAAGTCCTATAATATATTTACTTAGAATTATCTATCATTATAGATTGCCTTTTGTATTGCAAAATTCTGACTGGAAGGAGAAAGAGACATTTCCAGCAAAATCCCTTTTTAAACCTTACTAAAATGGATTTTTATTGGGACTATTGACAGAGACTTTTTCATCCAGAGAAAGTCAATAGACAACTATAATCAAGCCAGCATGATTCTTGCATTTAGGGTTAATAGTAGTGAGCTCCAATTTGGCAAAGTCCAAACTCAGTGGAAAGATGTATTATGGACTCCTTTATCCTCTTTGTATTTTTCTCCAATTTTTTTTTTTCTGTGAAAATGTCAGAGCGAAAAGTAAAGATAAGTAGGGAAAAGAGAGGTAAGTCCAAGATTCTAAAAGAAAGATCAGCAAGTGTTTAAAAGTACATTGGAGAGAAATATTACATATATGATACATTTTACATGCATAATATCATTTATAGTTATTTTTATTCCTGAGAGGCAGTATAGTGCCCAAAGAGTTGACTTTAGAGTCAACAACATAAGTCTTGCCTTTGATCTATACTGTCTGGGTAATTTTGGGGTCAGTCAACCTCTTGGGGTCCTCTAAAACTTTAAGTTACAGATAAAGTGCTGATCCAACCTGATAAAGAAAAAAAAGACCTCTATTGGTAGAACTCCTCACTGGAAAGTGAGGATCAAAATGAAATCAGAGGTCCAGTTAAACATATGCATATACCTATTTATCTAATTATAAAATGTTATCTATATGATGCAGTGGATAGACCATCAGCCCTGAAGTCAGCAGGCCCTGAGTTCAAACTGGTCCCAGACCTACTTAGCTGTGTGACTCTAGGCAAATCACTTAACGCCAATTACCTCCAAAAAAACCCCACAAAAACAAAAGCTCATAAAATCTTACAATAAGAAAAAGAAATATGGAAAGCTTTATAAAAGAAAAAAAAGAAACCCACTTCTTTTCATTAATATTTTGTTTATTTGTACAAGCAGAAGCAGAATTAATAATACTTATTCAAACATACGTAGTTCTTTAAAGTTCATGATGCATTTTTCTCAAACCAAAGATATGAGCTAGAAAATGTTATATAAATATTGGCTAATAATAACAATAGTACCCTAAGTATTACCATCATTATATGAATCAATTGAGACTGAGAAATTACTTGCCCAATGTCACATATCTACTAAGTGTCTGAGCACAGATTTGAATTCAAGTCTTAACACTCCAAAGTAAGTGCAGAAGCTCCATTTAAAATATATATTTAAAATTAAAGGGTTTTTAGATTTATGGTTAATCCTTAGCTAAGTTTCTTAGCTAGCTGAGGAAAATTCTCTCACTCTCAGAATCATTGTTAAAGTGTTATTTCTTTGAACTTAGTTTTCTATTGCTTTTTTATGTCCTAAGGAAGAACATAATGATATCTGAATTTGGACACTGTCAGAAGGAGTGGTGATTTTCACAAGAAAAAGCATGAAAGGACACCCTTGAGGATTATCAGCCAAAACATATCCAGCCAATCTCCATCTTGCCTCAAAGCATAGTCTAAGGAAGCTGTAGGGAAGAAGGATACAATTTTATGGCATTCCACTGAATTCAACTTGATGGACTTGACATAAGGAACTACCTAAGGAAGGAAGATGGATCTCCAACACATCTGGGCGCCAGGTACACTCTAAGAACACCCAGCGACCATCAGGTTGAAAAGCCTGACTTTCAGGAGGACTTTCCCATCCCAATCATCATCCTATGACATTGAGGGTGGGAAAGCAGCATATGAGTAATTTTTATTTATTTGCATCTCAGGGTAAAGTAAAGTTTGTTCCATTAAATTCAGAGCTCTCAAATATTCACTACATGTTTAGAGTTCTGAAAATTCAAATTCAGGGCTTAAGTCACCTATAGAAAATTCTGAAGTTTGACCTAGTGCTAAATTTCCCAGAGTGTGTGTGTGTGTGTGTGTGTGTATTTGTGCACATGTGTGTATATGCACATGTGCATATGAATATATGCATTGTGTATATATTTGTACACAGAGACATATGGCGTGCACACTGTGTGTAAATGTGTATATGTGCATATCTGTATATTCATATTTACATAGATGTGTGTACATATATGTGTGTGAATACATATACCTAATCTATATATCTATGTCTATATCTATATCATCTATCTATCCATCTATCCATCCATTTATCCATCTGTCTATCAATCTATCCATCCATCTATCTATCTATCCATCCATCTATCCACCCGTCTGTCTGTCTGTCTATCTATCTATCTCAGGAAGGCACATATAACTTTTTTCTAAAGCACATACCTCAATTTTTAAAAAATTTTACCACTAAGTTACTAAGTTTTCCTGGGAATTCAATACATAGGCTTTCACATCCTTGGGCTGTGGATCCATAAATGCTAAACTCTGCTTGTAGTACAATTGAATATGTTAAGCCCAAATAACTTGTTAGGAGGAAATCAATTCCACCGTCAAATGACTCTTGGGATTTTTTCTTTTAAAGGATGGTTCACAACTAAAATCTTGCAAAGGAGCTGGCAAAAGGAATGCTTTGGGACTGGCCATTTTAATTCATGTTATTTTCTTTGGAAAAGGAAGGATTTGGATGGTTTAAGACCCTGGAAAGGTTGGTTTCTTTAAAGCTCTCTTTTATGTTTGCTGCTCTTTCTTGTCTCTTTCTCCTTTGTTTTCATATGCAAAGGAGCAGGACAAAATAATTCAGACAAAGGGCACCTGTTGTAGAATTTCACAGCACCCAAGTACACAGCTGGGAAATAAAAAAAGAAAACTTCACACACATACCCTGCCTTCTCAAACATGGAGTAAGGCATGAAATGAAGATTGTAGATTTTTTTTTTGTCAAATGAAAAAAAAACTTTAGGATTTATAACTCACAGTTATAACTTTTGTTCTGCATCTTTTTAATGAACACTTATGTTTAAGGAGGGGAGAATGTGCTTTATCCACCCAAATGTGTGACATAAAGTTTCCACTTAGAGTCAAGAGAGTAAAAAAAAAAAGTGAAAGAGAGGAGAGGGAGAGAAAATGAGACAGACATGCGGAACACACTGATAACAAGGAAATGGTTTCCCTGGCAACAACAGCTTTGGATGATTTCAGAGAAGAGTACAACTGGGTACAAAGTATCTGATTAAAATTTATTGCAGAAGAAGGAAATAGTGCAAATGCTAACAGATCCACAGTGTATACTAAGGATCTAAATGTGACCATGAGAAAATTATTTGAAGGATTTCTGTCTAATTGAAAATATCTTTTCTGCTGTGAAAGAAAGTCTTGGCAAACTAGGTATGGAAAAAATCCAAATGACTCTAACTGCTTGATTTATGGATTATAGAAATCATTATCCATTCTCTAAGATGAAAAAATGAATAAATAAAAAAGACCAATCCAACTTGAAAAGTTCCATTGAATTAGAGGCAAAATTAATGATTCTTCCCTATAGATTGCATTTCTTTAGAGAAGAATGGCATTCTTCCTTCATACCTGGAATTCTATAAGCTGTGATTTTTTAATAAGGAACTTTTTAGCAAGATGCCTGAGTCACTCATTCTTTTGTAAGCCCATTGCCCTTTCAAAACCTCAAAACTGCTGGAAATGTACTAAAGAAAGGAGAAGAACAAGAACCAAAAAGAAAAGGAATAAAACAAATCCTAACAAGAAAAACTTCAAAGTAGAGAAATGAGCAAACCAATGAACAAAAAGTCTTAATACAATAAATAAATACTGTGTGATTATAGAAATTGAGAATTCTCTAGAACAAATGAATGACTGCAATAACTAAGCTTTATGAAATGAAAAGAGGATAATTACAAAACCCCTGAGTGAGTTGGGAATTAATAAAAGAATAAGAGAAATTATTTGGAGAGAAAAGAAAAACTGAAATGACAAGAAATTGACAGTTTAGAACAGAAGGGAGAAAATCTTAATAAAGCAGTGGGAAAAGAGATTGACAGAGACAAAAATACAAAAATGCAGATGCACAATAACAAGCTGCAGTTTTGTTTTGTTTTGTTTTGTTTTCTGATGGAAGAGTACTTTAGGTCTTTACAACCCAGTGTCATTGACCTTGAAAATAAAGTTCTGTAAAACCTTTTAAGAGTAATTAGTCCTCCAGAAACCACAATGGACCAAGGAAGATGAGTTTTAATAGATTGTTTACTATAAATGACTAAAAAAAGTAACTTCAAACCTTAAGCTTTCAAGTTAAAATCATGATTCATTTTTATTTCAAAGACCACAATCTGTTGTATATTGTAGGTTTTCAGTAGGAAAAAAAAAAAAACTACTTCAGTGTTTTACATGCAGTCATAACCCACCCTTAGCATGTGTTATGATTGATTTTCAAAATAAAGAATATTACAAATTATACACGACATGTAAACATTTTAAGACTTTTCTAGCCTTCATAGAGCATCAAGGTGACTTGTGACTAGATAAAAGAGAGAGAGAGAGGGAGACATAGACAGACACAGAGAGACAGAGAAATAGAGACAGAGACAGAGGCAGAGATAGAGAAGACAGACAGAGGCAGAGACACCGACAGAGACAGAAAGAATGAAAAAGAGAGAGAAAAAGATATAGATGACTGATTTCTCTGGATTATTTTAAGTCCTAATTAATTCATTTATTCTGGTGCTTTCATCTTTTAATTATTCCCTACTTATGCTGCATATAGTTTGTTTTGTATAGAACAAGAGGAAGGTAAGAAGTAGAAAATGATCTGTAGAAAATGTAGGTAGGGGAGGTGACTCTGAAGAGGAAAAAATCAGTAAGTGCCAGACAGAGAAAGGATCAGAAATGAAGAGACAAATGGGAAAGGGTAATGAGCTTCAGAGCAATGCAGAAGCAATAAACAAGCACTTATGAAAAGATCAGGTATTCATGTCAAGATCATAAAAGGAAATAAATTAACTACCTATGAAAAAGATCAGATGCATAGATTCATTATAACAATAAAATTCTGTAAATAGTCATTGTTAATATTCATTATTTTTAAAGACTGATATATTGGTACTATATTGAGATTCCAGGAAAATTTAAGTAAGGGAAAAAATATTTGTAAAGAGACTGACAAAATACTAATACTTTCTGTAACAGATTTCATGCCCATACTCCTTCTTATTACTACTATAATCTTACCTCAGACTAGCATATACTTTTGCCTAAAACACATGAAATATAAGGACACTGAAAATTCTTCTTAATGATGTCTAATTATAGTAAGACACTTTTTTTTTTTTTGCATTTTGCTTTGCAGTTTAGTCATTTTTCAATTGTGAGCAATTCTTTGTGACCTCTTTTGGGGTTTTCTTGGCAAAGACGGGAGTGGTTTTTCATTTCCTCCTCCAATTCATTTCACAGAGAAGGAAACTAAAGCAAATAAGTTTAAGTGACTTGCCCAGAATCACACAGTTAGTGTCCAAGGTCAGATTTGAACCCATTAAGATGAAACTTCCTGACTGCATGTTCAGCACTTTATACACTGTGCCACCTAGCTGCCACTAGCTGCAATTATAGTTGATAGGTGCTTAATTAATTTATTGAATTAAATGATCTGCTTATATCAAAGAAATGTATAAAATCTGCATGAAGCTATAAGAATTTAAGTATAAAAATTGCTTAGTGAATTTTATATAAAACAGCACCTAAGGGTCAGAATTTAATTATGATTTGTACATCTTTGAGCTTCCATTAGTCCCATATTAGTGCCCTTTAGCAACTTCTCTATAGTTTAATTTCTTCATGTACCAGCTTATACTTTAAAACCACAAGGAGATCTTTTTTTATTGAATTGTGAAAGCACAAAAACAGTTTTATTTGGTTCATTTTGCCTCTAGTTCTCAACTAAAAATAGATTTTAAATGAATTAAAACCTCTTCTTTTGAAGTTAGCAGTAGCTTTGGAAATATCAAAAAACTTCTGGATCTGATTCTTCACAATAGATCAGGTTTTAGTTGGTTTTCCTTAATTACAAGTGGGTATTTGAAATACCTAGAAAAAAGACCATAACTTCCAAACAGTATATTATCTACTTTTCAATAGATAGCCTTCTACTCCAAGTAATAATGATTTTTGGAAGATAAGACTTTTTAAAAAATTAGGTGGAAAAAGCTCTGTTTACATTAAAGTTAACTTTTTAATTACTTATTATCCAATTCTGTAAAAACATGTTTACTTAGGTTGCCTCACAAGAGAACTTCTAACCTTGGAAAAAAGGGAAATTTAGGCCAGCATAGAAAATTATAAACATTTTTCACTTTGTAAAATTAGTATAACCATAATGGAATCAATTATTTTTAATGCTAATTGCCTTGCAGTTAAAATCTAATGGTTTAATATATAGTTAATTACTAATGTGTTTCCATGAACATTCAGTGAATATTCAATTCAATTACTCAATTCAATAAGTATCCACTGTGTGCTCGGCACCATGTTGATTTGACCCTGTGAGGAAATCAAATAACTCTGTGAGCCCTGCTTCCAAAGAATTACAACTTCTTTGTAGAGACAAAAAACACCTGCAAGAAACTATATAATAACACAAGACGGTATATATGTGTCAAATGATTGGAATAGGCACTTTTTGCTGCATGAATTCAAGGAAGGACAACATCAAAATGAACTGGAATTCCTAGGGAAGATATCATGGATAAAGTGAGATCTGAGTTTTGAAGGTAAGAAGATTCTGAAAAGGAAAGATTAAGGAGGAAGAACATGAGATAAAGTAGAAGGTGGAAATAAATAAGATGTTATGCTGATGCTAATCATTAGTATAACCAAAGCTTCCAACTGACTCGTGTGGTAGATGAAGTTGGACAAGCAAAGTGAAATTAGATCATCTTTATCATTATCATCACCAATCATGTAGTGAAAAATTCTAAGGAATAGGGCACATTGTCCTGGGTTCTTAGGGTACAAGTTATAAAGAACACAAGTTTCCCAAGAGGTAAGTGGAATACAAACACAAATACAGAAAGAAGCTATTCACAATCATGAGCCATGATTTCATCAGTGTGGATGCCCCATAGACTACACAGAATGCTGAATCAGTGGAACAGAAAGATTTTGTCATGTAATGTCCTTGTCTCACATTGTTCCCAGTGCTTGGGATGTTCCTTCTTCATTTGTCTAAATCCTACTCATTTTTCTTTTTTTAAATTAAAGCTTTTTATTTTTCAAAACAAATGCATGGATAATTGTTTAACATTAACTCTTGCAAAACCTTATGTTCCAATTTCCTTCCCCCTTCTCTCACCTCCTTCTAGATGGAAAGTAGTCCAATATATGTTAAACATGGTAGAAATATGTGTTAAATCCAATATATGCATACATATTTATACAAATATCTTGCTGCACAAGAAAAAATCAAATCTAACAAAAAAATGAGAATAAAAAAATTGGTCTGAATCATCTCATTGTTGAAGAGAGCCATGTCCACCAGAATTGATCATCATATAGTCTTTTTTTTGCCATGCACAATGATCTCCTGGTTCTGCTGATTTCACTCAGCATCAGTTCATGCAAGTCTCTCCAGGCCTCTCTGAAATCATCCTGCTGGTCGTTTCTTACAGAGCAATAATATTCCGTGACATTCATATACCACAATTTATTCAGTCATTCTCCAATTTATGGGCATCCATTCAGTTTCCAGTTTCTAGCCACTACAAAAAGGGCTGCCACAAACATTTTTCACATCCTTCTCATTTTTCATAGTCCAACTTAAATGACACCTTGGTACATTGGAATGAATGCTTGCTTTAGATTCAGAGGAGCTGGATTAAAATCCTGCTTCTGTTAATTATTAGCTAACTGTATGATTTAGCCTCCTTTGGGCCGCAGTTCCTCATGGGCAAAACCACAGGTTTGGACTAGATAAACTATGAGTCCTTTGCAACTCTGCATCTATGACTATGACTATATTCAATTTAAGCTAGAAGGGACTTAGCAGACATAGTACAATTGCCTTATTTTACCAACAAGCAATTGGGTATCCCAAAGTTTAAGTGACTTGTCTAAGATTACTTAGACAAAAGAGACCAGTACCAATATCTAAATTTACATTTTCTAACTCAGACACCAGACACTCTCTCTTGTCTTTTCTTGAAGCCTTCCCTAATTTCACTGTTAGTAACATTTGTTTTCCCCTTAGACATCACAAAGCATATCATTTCACATCCCTATGCATTCTTTAAGACCAAAATTGAAAACTTAAATTGTCAAAAGACAGATTTCACCTCATATCTATAATTAAAATATTTTTGAAATATAAACTTTTTAAAAAGATAACATTTTTTAATCTAAAATATTAAACCTGAATCTGAGGTCAATTGCTACAAGCACCGTGATTACCCATTTTCTGTAAGTCCATTTTTTTATTTTTATTTTTTATTTTATTTTTTTATAAATTTTATTTTTTTTATTTTATTTGCATAACATATGTGTGGGTAATTCTTCAACAATAACCCTTACATAGCTTTCCGTTACAAATTTTTCCCCCAACTCCCCACCCCTCCCCTAGATGGCAGGATATCCACTACATGTTAATTATGTTAAAATATTGGCAAATCGAATATATGTATACATATTTCCAAACTTGTCACTGTTGTGCAAGAAAAATCTTGTCTACACAAACGGTATATCAGATAAAGGAAACACAATGTAAGCAAACCTCAATCAAGGAGTATGAGAATGTTATGTTGTGGTCCACATTTCACATCCCTCTCTCTGGGTGTATATGGCTTTCTTCAGTGAACAATTGGAGGTGGTTTGAAACATTTCATTGTTGAAGAGAGCCATGTTCATCAGAATTGATCGTCATATAGTACTGTTGTTGCTGTGTATAATGATCTCCTGGTTCTGCTCATTTCACTCAGCATAAGTTCATGTAAGTCTCTCCACGCCTCTCTGAAATCGTCCTGCTGGTCATTTCTTACAGAACAATAATATTCCATAACATTCATATACCATAATTTATTCAGCCATTCTCCAATTGAAGGGCATCTATTCAATTTCCAGTTTCTAGCCACTACAAAAAGGGCTGCCACAAACATTCTGTAAGTCCATTTTTTAAAATATCACTCCATCCAATGGAAGGTAAAATAGATATGACATGCATCTGCTAACTCTATTTAATGTTTTGGATTTCATCCAGAAGTTATATGAATATTTGTCCTTTGGTAACTCTGTTTAGATACCTACAGAAATGCTTGGTGGAAATTTAATGCAGATGGCTCAGGGCTTTTCATAAGGAAAGCCTCATGGTCATTGCTTTGTTTTATATTGTATTACTGATAAGTATACTGAGCTTAAGGAGCAACTTATCTTTGCAGCCTCATCAATTTAAAAGCTACATTTGACTTAATTAATAGTGAGAGTTTATGGGAAAAGCTTTTATCGATGCGCATTGGTTTAAGATATGTTGGCCTCTTGAAGATGATGCACTCTGATAATTGGTCTAAGATCATGTTAGAGAGAGAGGTCTCTTCCAACTAATAGAGAGAAGTCAGGAAAGGTTGTGTCCTGACATAGCCACTTTTTTCTCCATTGTGCTGATAGCACACATCTCAGATAGAACAGGTCCCAAGGAACTTATTTTGGGATTTCTGGAGCCCTAGAAATAAATACTAAGTATATCTATAAAGTAAATAAGCCTATTGTCACCCCTATCACTTCAGTCAATTTATCCCCAGTGTTCTTCATGTTTGGACAGGATTCCCTGCCCTACAATTGGATATTGTTGAATCAAAACTAATAGTCAGGGAGAATGATCACAAGAGGTCTTAAGATGAGTGAATATTCCATTGACAAGGGAAGGAAAAAGGAAAATTAAATGTGTCAGACTGACTGTTTCAGATTTAAAGATGTTATCAATTCATTTTAAATAGGACAAGATATTTTGTTTGTTTTGCTTTGAGTAGTGGGGTTACAGTGTCCTCAACCGTCCACAATCTCTTGATAATGTACTTTAAAATGAATAAACGAGGGGGAAAGTATTTAGTTAAGCACTCACTAGGCACAGATATTAAGCTAAGTGCGAGAGATTTAATTCAAATTGAAATTCAAAACAGAGATAGCCTATGCTCTCAAGAAATTATATTTTGATAGGTGAAATACCAATACTAGACTAGGAACTGTGAAATCATAAAAAATAGCTGGCAGAACCATAGTGCAATTGAATGATAGACTCTTAAATTATTATTCCCCAAGAAAGAGGTGGAAAGAGGAGGGGACATACTTGTGTTAACAGGGAGGAAACTAGTCAGTGCTAGGTCTGGTTAGATATGGGATACTCTCACCAATCAATAAAGTTCCACAGAAGTAGTTTAAGATATCCTTGGCAAAGTACTATAGAAGTATTGAAAAACCTTATAATGTATTTTTAATATATATTATCTCCCCCCCCCAAATTACACATAAAACATTTTTAACAATTTTTTTAAAAGTAATATGTTCCAAATCCTATCTCTCCCTCCTCCCACTCACCCACACAGATATTATGTAATCAGATATAGGCTATACATGTGCAATTATGCAAAACATGTCAATATTAGTCATTTTTTTACAAGACTCAAATAAAAGAAAAAAGAATGAAAGGAAAAAAAGTAAAAAATGGCATGTCTCAGTCTGTATTCAAACAATATCAGTTCTTTCTCTAGAGGTGGAAAGCATGCTTCATCATTAGTCCTTTGGGATTGTATTGGATCACTGTATTGCTGAGAATAGCTAAATCATTCACAGTTCTTGACTGAACGATATTACTATTACTGTGTGCAACATTCTGTTCTGTTCACTTCACCATGCATGAGATCATTTAATTCTCTTGAGTTTTTTCCTGAAATCATTCTGCCTGTCATTTCTTATAGCAATTATATTCTAAGTACATACCATATAATATACTTTTAATTATTTTGCAAAATAATTACATGTATAAAACATATCCTCCTATAATTTGATTGTGATTTCCATGAGGGCAGGATCTAAAACTGTCTTTTATCTAATTTGTATTTCCTCTAGGAACCATTTATATATATATATATATATATTCTATACACAGTAGAAGTTTATTAAATGACAAGTTGAATTATTAAATTAAATTAAGAGGTAGGAAAGGAATGGGAGATGTAGGTAGAGAGAAAGGAGACTCCCTCTTCTTATCATTATTGTTATTATCAACTCGACAAATAATAATGTATGCTGGGTATAGAATGCTTTATAATTTTTAGAATACTTGAATATTTGAATTGATTTGATAATAATAACATCCTTATTCCAAATGGAATCTAATCTTATTCATTCTCACTAACCTACTGATTGATTTTGGTGAAACTTTGTCTTGTCCCTTTTCCTTTAATTAAAATCTCGGACTAGCTTCATTATATAATTGTTGAAGAATTCTATATATTACCACTCTCCCCTCTATTCCTACTTTTTGCTAGAGCCCAGAAACAGCTAACTTACTTTCTCTTAAAGTTGAGGACTATTTCTCCATTTGTAAAATGAGGAGGTCTTTCAATGGCATCCGAAGCCCATTTCAACTCTACATCTCTGATCCTATGATTTTGGGAGGCAGTATAATGAAATAAAGCCCTGCTATTTGCTACTTGTTTGACATTGAACAATGTCACTATGAGTTCCAATTTCCCCTTTTTAAAAATGAAGAACTTGTACTGGAGGCTCTCTAAGATTCTTTACAAATGAAATCAATCCAATTTCTCTTATTAACTTTTACATTCTATTTTTCACAATGCTTGTCAGAAAGATTCTTTATTCCCTTCTCCTCTAGTGGAGTAATAACTGGAATATTAATAATAATAATATCTAGTATTAATGTAATGTTTGGCTTACAACACCTCCCAAATATGCCCTTTTCTCTCTTTTGACACTATTGCCCATTGTGCTTTCATTCTAATGAGTTTATTCCATGGGAGGCAAATAAAATTCTGAGGGTTACATAAAACTATATTGGAATTAAAAATTGGTTGGACTACTGTTTATGACAATGCTGGAGACCGTATGACTATTTCCCAAGTAGAATAAATAAAGAATAAAAGTTGCATATGAGGAACTCCTGCAATTATGAATAATAAAAGGTAATTAATTAGCTAATGTCTATTAGGATATGGCCTTTTTACAGTGGAGAAAGGGTTAGGTGACAGAATTTCTGTGTGTAATCCTATTCCTTCCATTAAATAATTTTGTGATTTTGACAGGTAACTTTCCCTCTTAGAGTCTCATTTTGTTCATCTGTATAATGAGGATAAGGGCACTTAGGTGGTGCAGTAGATAGAAAGTCAGACCTCGAGTCAGATGATTCACTTCCTTAGTTCAAATCTGATTTCAGACATTAGCTGTGAGACCCTAGGCACATCATTTAATCCAATTATCCTCAATTTCCTCATCTGTAAAATGAGGTGGAAAAGGAAATGGCAAACTACTCCAGTATCCTTGTTTAAAAAAAAAAAAAACAAGAAACAATAAACCCAAATGAGATCATAAAGGCATGATTGGGCAATGACTGAATAACAAAGTGATGTGTATATTTATATTAAGTGATATGAAATGTAGAGTTCCCCTTCAGTTCTACAATTCTTTGAATTTATTGATATTATGAATAGTATTCTTATTTAAAATATATTTTATTCCTCCCCACAATTACATGTTAAAACAAATTTTCAACTTTTTATATTTTGAGTTTCAAATTCTATCCTTCCTTTCCTATCCCCTCTCTGAGACAGCAAGCATAATATAGTACTTGAATAATATACTCATAATATGTCTTCAATGTAGTGATGCATTTGGGGAAGTTATCAATGAGGGATATAACCCAGAGTTGGAGATAGTCAAGAACTAAGGCTTAATTTAATATCTACTCTATGTTGCAATAAGAAAAATGCACTGCAGTTTTTATAAGTTGCTTTGAAGCAGTAAATGCAATATACTTGTCATAAGATAATTTATCACATAGACAAAAGCAAAGAAGCAAATAAGACAAATGAAATGACAAATGGAGTCAAATTTTAGCCAGATAGAAACAACTCAGATATTCCTTATGTCATTTAGTAATAAACGGATCAGCTCATAAACCAAAATTCTTCTTCAAATTGTTACAGTGGAGACAAATTGTGGGGGATAAGAGGGGAACATCAGTTATTATGATAATCACTACCATATTAGTCTCATACCATTCCACTGGAAGTCAGGAATAAGTTTCTGTTGCTCTCCTATACTTTGTGCCAGGACCACTATACTAGATAAAGTTTTCTGAAGGAGACATTGTCCCTTCAAACAAACAAACAAACAAACAAAATTCAGATAACAGCTTTTCATGTGGTAGTGAATTATAAAAAAGAAGCGTATGAAGTTAAAATCTGGTAGTGTAGAAGACCTTTGAGACCAGCTTCTGGAGTGAAGATTATGTGCTTGTGGGTAAAGAATCTTGACAGGCTCATGGGGAGATTTCAAGTCCTCTGACAAATTACAGTCATACTTCATAATAATAACTATATATCCTTCCCTATATTTTCTTGATACTTTTTTTGTTTCCTGTGCTCACGAATTAGATATCACATCGGAAAATTCTTCAGATCTGAACTTTGAAGGGCGTAACTTAGTGAAAATTTTCCTAATACCCATCTACAAACCAGTGAATTAAAAAAAAATCTGATGAATGATGTCTAACAATTTAAACTACAGGATTTTTTTTTAAAGTTGAAGCTCAGGTTTGAGTTAGTTCTAACTCAGAAATTAAAGAGATCAGAAAGCAGATGAAAATAGTTGGACATAGACACAGGCTATCTTCCTCTGACAGGAATACTCAATAACCCAAGAAAATTTTAATGTCTTTTTTTTGTCACTTTTTGTCTGTCTTTTTGTTATTTTCTCATACCTTATGATTTCCTTGATCCTCCTCTTTGTATGTAGCCAACAAACTATGTTCTGTAACTATCATGAAATATCAGAATGTCTGAAAAATTAAAGTTGAAGGATAATTGAGAAGATCAGAATAGACACAACTTGGTTACAACTATCCATTTGCCCAAGAGAAGAAACATCAAGCATATAATCATAGAGATACATAATTAAATAAAAAATGCATTTAAAAGGCTGACAATAAGGCAATGTAATAAAACCTATGAATGAGTTCCATTGTTTTCCATCCAAAATCAAGGCAATTCAAAGACCTACAGTATACTAAATGGACAATCAACGAGGAGTGAGAAGGCATGCATCAGTTGCATTCCCTGACATAAATATGACTACAACCCATTGAGGTAACTTCTAAAATAAACAAATAATAAGTACAATAATAATTCTTTGTAAAATATTTTATCCATTCTACTATATTTTACTATTTGAAGTCAAAGACCACATCTTATATATGTTCACATCATCCAGAATACTTGGCATAGTGGTTTTTACATAGTAGATATTCAAAAGTTCCTTTAAAATATGAAAATAATTCAAAATAACTCAAAAAGTTAATAAATAAATGAATGAATAATGTGGATTTAAAATAATTTGAGAAAAGAGTGGTTAGATTTTCATATTATCTCATAAAATACTATTTAAAACCTACTGTACTAAAATATTATTTTTGCAGAAAAATGGACAAATTAATAAGTAATCTTTTTATCTTGAATACTCAATACTCAAGAAAAACAAAAACAAATTTAAGAGATTTTCCTAGATACAATTAAGGAGAATTCAAGAACCTATAAATGACTTTTCAAATATTGATGGCATTCATTATTAAGTTTAATTTCATTTGAAAGTAGTTTTTTTTAAATTTTCATTGAAATGTGCAATAATATTCATCCTCACCTATTCTTCTCACTGATAGATTCTTGGTCCATCTTTGCTTCTCCATCCTCAATGCCCAATGCCCAATCCCCTCTCCGAGCTTTTCTTTGCTGTTTGCCATAAAGGTGAGCAATACAATTCAATCCATTTCAATTCAATTGAATAAGAATATAATGATTACCTAAGAGATAGTGGAGTGGCTAAGAGAGTCGTGAAGTGGGTGGAAAGTAGGAGCAAAAAATGTTGGAGGAATCAAAATTTGGACGTGGTGAATGGGAAGTAAAAATAAGAGTTAAGTATAAACAACACCTGGCATTATAACTATGCTAATTAAGGTAAGACAAAGAGATTAAAGAGATGCAGCCATGAGGTAAGTTTGAGCATTAATAAAATTGATTAGCTGAGATATATGAATGAAAAGTCATAGGGACAATATGGATATGGGAAAACTTTAATGTGTAGAAGAGAGGTGATTGGGAAGAAGCAGTATCAAGTTGGAATTTCTATAGTAAGCATTTTTTATCTAATTATGATGTTGTCCAATGATGGATATCTTTTAAGTGCAATCATTTATTATTCAACCAAATTAATGATTGGAGCATGATTTCTGATACTGGTATTTTATGAGAAATCATGTCCATATTAAAACATTAAATATAGGAGGACTTTATACTCTTCTATCTGAGCTCACTCAGACCCTTAAAAAATGAATAAGAGTAAATTAAAATGAAATAAATAAATCATTAAGCACAATTTTTACATTTTTCAAGTGTCTAAAGGTCCTTACTCTTTATAAAATAACAACAAGCTGAATAGAACAGTCAGGCAATACTGATAAAAATAAGTTAACATGATATTTAAATTCCAAAATAAGATTTTTTAAAAAATGTTTACATTCTATAAGTAGCTAATAACTATGCCCTATGACTGTGTGCCTTGGAATATCAGTCTCTGAAAATTTTAAGTTTACAATTTCCATGACCTAAGCTTGCCTTTCATAAACAACTTAACCTATATTTCAATTGTAGGGTTTTTTTCTCAGATTTTAACTCATTCTTATATTTTGTTTGAAGTTATCATATATGACATAAAGAAGAAATATGCCTATATACATAATTAATATATAAAGGAGGAAATCTGTATTTCCTATTTCCAATAATACCTAGAATAAAGAAATTGATTTGAAAGTTTTAATTTAAAAGCCCACATGCTAAACAAAGTAATGTGGGTACAAGATCTATGGGGAAGCAGTAAATAAGAGCTACAAGGTCTTTGGGTAAAGCTGACTGTGACTTCCATGGAGCCAAAAGTCAGTGTTACTGAAAAAGGGTATGAAAGACAAAAGGAAAATTATGAGAGATCAGTACTTTGAATATTAATTTCAGAGAATAAGCAAAGGGAAAGAATATAGTTAAGTAAACCAAAATTGAGAGAAAATTAAATATGATCAAGAAGGAATTGAGGTGGGGCAAGAATTGGTCAATTTGGCCAAGAAAAGATCATTAGGGAATGGCATTTTTGACTTTTGATTTATTTGAAATCTGACTAAAGGACAATAAAGAATGATTTTCACAAGAGAAATCAAAGGCAAATTAAGTATTTTACATTACTGATGAGTTTGGGTATAAAGGGGAACACATGCTAAATTTAGAATCAAGAATACTTGGGTTCAGATATCATTGGCAACATTTAGCAACTTTGCAGTCATAGGTAAATAATTCAAACACTAATATGCAGTTTCTTAGGATACCTTAGCTTATGATGTTTTACCTCCCAGCTATTTCAAATCTGATTAGATAGATACATAGATAAATAGATAGATATGAAGTTTTTGAAATGTAAATGCTTTCATAAATTTGTAGAAACACAGTTAAATATAGTGAAAGTTTTTCATTATTTATTTGTCTTATATAGTAGACAGATTACAAAATGGTAATAAGCAGCAAGAGGGAAAGAAGGAGGGAAAAAACAAGATCAACGGTGAACAATGGAAAGGACACAAATATGGGTCTTTTCTCAGGTAAAACAGCATTGCAAGAACAAATAGGGGTATTTGAATCAAGAAATAGATCAGAAAAGTCATGATAGGGAAATGAAGAAAAATAAAATAGAGTTGGTGAGAGAGACATATATCTTTTCACTCAACTACCATATGAAGATATTCTCTCAAATCAAAATAGAGCAAGAGGCAGGAGGCCTTTAAGGAGGTAATTGAAGATCAAAAACATATTCTGAGATTGTGTGTGAAGAAACTATTAAATACTTTTAAAAAGTAAAAATCATGTTTTCTAGGACAGCTTAAGCTAACATGACAGGTTTCTGTTGTAGGCTATGTCTGAAAACATATCCATTGTAACTAGAGAGATAAGTGATGATGGCTCACTGAAATAAAATCAATTCCATAGGTACTGTTTTTTTTTTTCATTTTAAAAATATTGAAACTATATGACTACATACATACATATATCTGTGTCTATATTTCTATGTATATAATCTAAATATTTTTTCAGCAGCAATGAAAAAGCAAGCTATGTTCATGTCAATACAGCTAAACACCTCAGACAGAAAGAGGTTAGGATTAGTTTGCTTTTGAATAAGTACCTCACTGTTTAAAACAGATCTAACAAAAATTAGCTCATTTCTATATAATGGTTATAAATCAAATCAAATCAAGAGATATTTACTTAATACATTTTCTGTACCCAACAAATACCAAAATACTAAGAAGTTCCAGCCATAAAGAAATTTAGTTACGTTACCAGAGACAGTAATTTAATTTAAAATTCTCTTTTCCTAGTTCCCTGAAGACATTAGTAGTTAATGGCTCCCTCAGTGAACTACATGTGAATATAACTATTCTTTCCCAAGCATTGCTAGTGAGTTGTTGAGGGATGGAGGCTGTTATCATGGATACCTTCACCACTCTTGCCTGCACCTACTGAAGACCTGACCCAACACATATTTGAAAAGATATTTTACCATCCTTTCTACTAGATAAGAGCTTAAATTTAATTACAGTAAGCCCAAAATTATAGCTTTTGGGAAATAGTCACACACTAAATCCTGGTTTATAGATAACCATAAAATTGAAAAAGTTCGTACTTAGCCCCAACCTAGAACTGATTTTTAATACCAAAGATGACTGGACAGACCACCACAGATTAAGGTAAAAGGCAGAATATTTCTCTCATGGGTTTCTGTCTTTTTAATACTGGTGAACAATGTATTGCTGCTGTTTGTTATGTCCAGTGCTGCAGTAAGTCTGGAGAAAATGTTTTACATTTGCAAATGGCAAAGGTAATTTGGATACTTTAAGGACAATTCAAAATTAATTGGCATAAGTACCAGCCTATTTTAATATTCTCCAAATTGCAATATCCTAGAAATAAATATGTCCAGTTCACCTTTGTTCAGCTTTCTGTCATACACTCTTATACATGTTCCAAGACAATAAAAGCCAATTATGTTCTTTTTCCCCCTTTTTATGCTTTTGAACAGCAATTTAGAATATCATTTGAATACTTTCCCCTTTCTATAGTGTGAACCACAAATGCCTTGAAAATTTCCAAAGATTTGAACATTCGGGGTGGGGGAAGGGAAGAAATGAAGATGTATTATACTCAATAGAAATTGAAACAAAACTCTTCTTACAAAAAATAAAAATAAAAAATATATATATTCTGAATGAAATTAAAGAAGAAAAATGGCTCTGAAACATGTGTCATTCTTTGCCTCCCACATTAATAGTCATCTCATTTTAATTCTAAATCATTCTCCCATATTTTTCTTCTCTTAGTTGTAGAAATTCAGAGACATAGCATTTTAAAGCTGTCAGAAAGGAAAATAAAGCAGGATTCTGGTGCCCAGGAAGAGTTCTATTTAATATGCCCACCTCTGATCTTTTTATGCACTTCCCAGCTTAAACAGACAGCCACATAGTTTATAGCAAAGTGACACCTCTCCATCAGTTTTCTGAAATTAATTTCAAAAATATTTAAGGAGCTCCCACAGCAGCCATCCTTCAGGGGGATTTCATGGATCTAGGACAGCCAGGTGGTAGAATGTATAGAGTATTGTCCTTTGAGTCAGGAAGAACTTGGTTCAAATCCACCCTCAGGTCACTAGCTGTGTGACCCTGACCTAGTCACTAGCACTCGTTCAGCAACAATTTGCTTATCCATAAAGGGAAATAATAATAGCTTGCAGTTCCCAGGATTATAATAAGAATTAAGACGTTTGTAAAGAGCCTTGAAAACCTTAATGAACTATATAAAATACTACATAATGATTATCATCATTATTATTAAGGAAGAGAACACTGCTTTTAAAGACAGGAACACCTTCATTCAAATTTTATCAATATTTACTAACTGTGTGATCTGGACAAATCTTCTAACTTTCCTGGTTCACTTCTTCATCTGAAAAATCGGATTAAAATTGCACCAGCAAATGAGATAATACATATAAGGTGCATTGAAAAACTTAAAATTTCCATAAATGGTAGTTATTATTCTTTTCACATGGGCAGTTCTTTGCTGTTTCTTCAACTTTATACTGGTTAGCTTACTTAGAAGTGTGTAAATAAGATTTAAACTTCGCTTCTTAGTGCCTTTATATTAAATGATTTTTACTAATGCTTCAACAGTCAATGAGGATAGCCAATATTCTTGACCTGGGTTGCCCAGATCTTTGACTGGATTTGCCATAGAAGGTAATCAGTCTCCTGCAGAGGATGGAGTGGTGTTCCCATGATCTTCCATCTAAAAGTAGAAACTCTCTGTTACTGGCAGGTGCTGTGGAAAATGTGGAAAAGAAAAAAGAAAACACAAGAAGTGGTCTCAGGTATATTGTCACAGAAACTCTAAATTAGGCTGTGAGCAGCCATGTTCCTACTACTACTACTGTCTGGGTTAAAGGTACCCTTTGTCCTTTTCTGAGCAAAGATGCTGTATTGGGAAGCCAACATTGCTAACAACTATAAGATTTGGGGAAAGCTTGAGATGAACAGAACGTGTTCTTGGCTTCAAAATACTTGTGATTTATGTTGAGCCATAAAGTAGTTCACCAAATGGACTCAATGCAATGATAGAGATTTGAACACACATTTGACATGCTAATTCCCAATCTGTTGTGCAAACTTTAGGGAAGAATTCCACTCATGGTATGACCAATCCCTACATTTTCTGCTAATGTGATGAAATCACACTGTACACAAATACAGAGAAGTATAACATGTCAGCTAATTAAAAAGGATTTCAAGTTAATAAGAGAACCCTCTATCACCCTCTATCACAGACACATATGGAAAAAATCTTCTTGAAAATGTACTTTTTATTCTCTTAAGGAGAGAATTGAATTCACTCTAAGAGGACTTTTGATTATTTGTGCTGAATGCCCTGGAGATTGTCAATTATAATTTCTTTTATTATGGAAAAATATGCTTTCTGTCTGTGTCATATGAGTCTTATCATGCTTTATATTTTTTGTTTTGTTTTGTTTTGTTTTCTACGTGGAGAGACTTTTTAGCCCACATATCCATGTTCGATTTGGCTGCATTTTCATCAGTTTACTTTTGATTTAATCACATGTATAATTTCTATCAACACCTATTGGTTTGTTAAAATATAAATTGTGAAATACCAGAGAAAATTGTGAAATATTAGAGACCATGATGACTGGAAAAATAAAATCAGATCTTTAATGTAATCAATGTTATTGTTAAAACTGCAAGAAATTTTCAGGGATTTGGAAGGCTATTCAAATTCTCCATGTTTCTTGTTCTCTCTCTCCCTCCCACCTTACTCCTTTTCTCCTTTTCCTCCTTCTCTCTCTCTCTCTCTCTCTCTCTCTCTCTCTCTCTCTCTCTCTCTCTCTCT
>JAJPUD010007641.1:33417-103939 GCA_023553655.1 Myrmecobius fasciatus
TCTCTCTCTCTCTCTCTCTCTCTCTCTCTCTCTCTCTCTCTCTCTCTGTGTGTGTGTGTGTCTGTGTGTCTGTGTGTCTGTTTTTCTGTCTTTCTGTTTGCTGTCTCTCTAATAGTACAAAATGATTCAGTGAAAGATGGAAGTAATAATGGCAGTACTGTCTAAATTAAACTATTTATTGAGTACCATACTAATCAAACTCCCAAGAAATTATTTTACAGATATAGAAAAAATAGTAGCAAAGTTCATTTGGAAGAACAAAAGGTCAAGAATCTCAAGGGGATTAATGAAAAAACAAGGCAGATGAAGGTGGTCTTGCTGTACCAGATCTAAAACTATATTATAAAGCTGCGGTCATCAAAACTATTTGGTACTGGCTGAGAAATAGAGTGGTGAATCAGTGGAATAAGTTAGGATCACAGGACAAAACAGACAATAACTATAGTTACCCAGTGTTCAGCAAACCTAAAGGCCTCAGCTTTGGGGATTAGAACTCACTCTTTGACAGAATCTTCTGGAAAAATTGGAAACTAGTATGGAAGAAACTAGGCATTGGCTCACACCTAACACCCCATACCAAGGTAAGTTCAAAGTTCATGACTTAAATATAAAGAGTTATATTATAGGGACAGCTAGATGGCGCAGCACCAGCCCTGAAGTCAGGAAGGCCAGAGTTCAAATATGATCTCAGACACTTAACACGGCCTAGCTGTGTGACCCTGGGCAAGTCACTTAAAGCCAATTGCCTCAGCAAAAAGCAAAAAAAAAAAAAAAAAAAAAAAAAAAAAGAGTTATATTATAAGCAAATTAGAAGAACAAAGCATAATTTACCTCTCAGATCTGTGGAGAAGGCAGGAATTTGTGGCCAAAGAATAAATGGAGTCCATTATTGAATACAAAAGGGATAATTTTGATTATATTAAGTTAAAAAGGTTTTGTACAAATAAAACTAATGCAGACAAGATTAGGAGGGAAGCAATAAATTGTGAAATCATCTTTACATTTAAGGGTTCTGATAAAGGCCTTAATTGCTAAAATATTTAAATTCTCCAATTAATAAATGGGCAAAGGATATGAACAGACAATTTTCAGATGAAATTAAAACCATTTATAGTCATATGAAAAGGTGTTCCAAATCACTATTGATCAGAGAAATGCAAATTAAGACAACTCTGAGGTACCATTACACACCTGTTAGATTGGCTAAAATGACAGGGAAAGATAATGATAAATGCTGGAGGGGATGTGGGAAAGCTGGGACACTAATACATTGTGGTGGAGTTGTGAATTGATCCAACCATTCTGTAGAGCAGTTGGGAACTGTGCCCACAAGGCTACACAACTGTGCATACCCTTTGACCCAGCAGTGTTTCTATTGGGTCTGTATATCAAAGAGATCTTAAAGGAAGGAAAGGGACCCACACGGGCAAGAATGTTTGTGGCATTTTTGTAACGACAAGAAATTGGAAACAGAGTTCATGCCCATCAGTTGGAGAATGGCTGAATAAGTTAAACTATATGAATGCTATGGGATATTATTGCTCTGTAAGAAATGATCAGCAGGACAATTTCAGAGATCTGCATGACCTGATGCTAAGTGAAATGAGCAGAACCAGGTCATCATTGTACATCAACATTGTACACAACAACAATAAGATTATATGATGATCAACTGTGATGAAAGTGACTCTCTTCAATAATGCTTCAAGCCAGTTCCACTTAAGAGAGCCATCTGCAACCAGAGAGGAAACTGTAGGAACTGAGTATGGATCATAATAGAGTGTTTTCACTCTTTTTGTTGTTCTTTGCTTGCATTTTATTTTCTTTCTCATTTTTTCCTTTTTGATCTGATTTTTCTTGTGCAACATGATATTTGTGTAAATATGTATAGAAGAATTGCACGTGTTTAACAAATATTGGATTACTTGCTGTCAAGGGGTGAGGATAGGAGGAAGGGAGGGAAATACTTGGAACACAAGGTTTTCCAAGGGTGAATATTGAAAATCATCCATGCATATGATGTGAAAATAAAAAGTTTTAAGAAAAAAAAAAGAAAAAGAAAGATGGAAGCAATAATGTTGCAAAGTCAGATTGGTAGTATAAAAATGGGCTGGAATTCAAGAGACTTGGATATTTGACAAATCCCTAAGAGTAAATAGGAACAGGCTTTTGGGCAAACCAAGGCTTTTTAACATTTTATTATTTTAGGTCCAAGGCTCTACATAGAGTAAAACAATGAAAATGTAGCAAAGGGTTAGAAGGGTTGTCTTTAAAACATTCTGGGAGAAGAAAATACATTGAGGAAAGTATCCACGCAAGAATTTTTTATAGTTGTGGTCAAGTAACTAAAACAGCAATTATATAAAGGTAAGGAGGGTAGCCTTCGTCTCTATGGTCATCGTTATGAGAATATCATGCTAAAACAGCCCCAAGCTCCAAGTCATACTTCTGAGAAGACCATAATAACACAACACCAAAGATGCCAATTTCTGTGATAATTATTCCCATACTTTTCCTTGGTCATTTTGTAATGTAGTATTCTTTATATTTAATTTTGTCTCTGGAGTATAGAAAAAAATGTTGATCCTAAGAAGATTATTTTAAATTTTTATTGTGGACATGTTTCTCATAAATATTACCTCTTAAACCTTTTTGGATTCCAATATTGCAATGGATTTATGATATCATTTATGTGAGTATCTTATGTCTTCCAAAAATACAGATAAGAATCCATGTACATCTTCCCATCCTTTCCACATTGGCTCACTAATTAACCACAAGGAATCCATCTAGCATGCAGCAATAGAGTAACATAATTTCTTCATATCTTGATAATATCTTAGGGAAATCAATGAAGCATAGGGTTGTAAATTGGTTAATTATAATTGTTAAAATTGGACCAGTCCAACATTTTTTGGTTTGTTCCTAATTCAAATCAAGTTCCTGTTCCATTAACTGTAGAATGGGAATAATAATAGCACTTACCTAGCAAGCTATTTTAAGAATCAAGTGAAATAATACTAATACTATAAAGTATATTAGATATTTAATAAATGTTCATTTCCTCTTCTTCTTTTCTTCATTGTGTTACCCACTTGCCATGTTCCATGATTTACCACTAGGCAATATCAATGCAGGGATATTGATCTAAAATATATGCTTTTCAATTTAGTCTTTGATAAACCCAAAGACCCCAGCTTCTGGGATAAGTACTCACTATTTGACAAAAACTGCTGGGAAAAATGGAAACTTGTATGGAAGAAATTAGGGCTTGACCCACACCTAACACCACATACCAAGATAAGATCTAAATGGGTTCATGATTTAGACATAAAGAGTGATATTATAAGCAAATTAGAGGAACATAGGATAGTTTACCTCTCAGACCTGTGGAGAAGGAAGGAATGTGTCCAAAGAAGAACTGGAACTCTTAATTGAACAACCAAATAGATAATTTTGATTGTATTAAGTTAAAAAGTTTTTGTACAAACAAAACTAATGAAGACAAGATTAGGAGGGAAGCAATAAATTTGGAAATCATCTTTACATTTAAGGGCTCTGATAAAGGCCTCATTTCTAAAATATGTAGAGAATTGTCTCATATTTATAAGAATTCAAGCCATTCTCCAATCGATAAATGGTCAAAGGGTATGAACAGACAATTTTCAGAGGATGAAATTAAAACTATTTGTAGTCATATGAAAAGGTGCTCCAAATCACTATTGATCAGAAAAATGCAAATTAAGACAACCCTGAGGTACCACTACACACCTGTCAGATTGACTAAAATGACCAGAAAAGTTAATGATGAATGTTGGAAGGGATGTGGGAAGGCTGGCACACTGATGCATTGTTGGTGGAGCTGTGAACGGATCCAGCCATTCTGGAGAGCAATTTGGAACTATGCTCAAAAAGTGATCAGACTATGCATACCCTTTGACCCAGCAGTGTTTCTATTGGGCTTATATCCCAAAGAGATCTTAGAGGACGGAAAGGAACCCACATGTGCAAAAATGCTTGTGGCAGCCCTTTTTGTAGTGGCTAGAAACTGGAAACTGAAGGGATGCCCATCAATTGGAGAATGGCTGAATAAATTATGGTATATGAATATTATGGAATATTATTGTTCTGTAAGAAACAACCAGCAGGATGATTTCAGAGATGCCTGGAGAGACTGGCATGAACTGATTCTGAGTGAAACGAGTAGAACCAGGAGATCAATGTACATGGCAACAACAAGACTATATGATGATCAATTCTGATGGACATGTCTCTCTTCAACAATGAAATGTTTCAAACCAGTTCCAATTGTTCACTGAAGAAAGCCATATACACCCAGAGAGAGGGATATGAAATGTGGACCACAGAATAACATTTTCATGGTCTCTATTGATGTTTACTTGCATTGTGTTTCCTTTATCTGATTTTTCTTTCTTGTAGATACAATTTTTCTTGCACAACAATGATAAGTGTGGAAATATGTATACATATATTCGATTTGTCAAGTATTTTAACACAATTAACATGTAGTAGATATCCTGCCATTTAGTGGAGGGGTAGGGAGTAGGGAGGAAAAATTTGTAACAAAAAGGTTTGTAAGGGTTAACGTTGAAGAATTACCCATACATATGTTTTGCAAATTAAAATAAAATAAAATAAAATATATGCTTTTATTTCAGAGATATGTTTTATATTATTAAAATAGTTAATGATTTCCCCAAGTAAATTCAGCCTATTTTAACCTAAGAAGCGTTCATTTTCAGTTCTCTTTCTCTTGTGTGTGTGTGTCTCTCTACCCGCACCATGTAAATATAGATTGATAGATAGATCTATTTATAGAGATATATAAACATACATTCACATAAACATGCATAATATATGTACATATATATGTATATATACAAATATACATGGATATATATATATGTGTGTGTATATATTCATTTGCTTATCATATAATTTTCAAGATACTTATGCTGAATTGATATGTGCATTGATTTGTTTGTTTTAGAAGTCATCATATACTTTTGGTGAAGGAAAAATATATTATTCATCAAAATACTTCTCTTGGATTAAGGAGGACTGGAATGATGATATTATTGAGAACATCATAGAATTCTGAAACCTTAGAAATGAGAAATACTTTATAAAATGCCAAAATAAAATATATGATTTAAAAGGATGAATCAGCCTGTCATAATTGCCCCACTATGCTTTGCATTATCTCTTAAGTGAAGCTAATATTTCAAGTGACTATCACAATAACATCCTTATCTACATGTTCCAAAGTTTTCTTTTCTCTTTTTACACTATTATACAAATCATATTGATATTCCATCTTTAATTTTAGTTTTTTAAATGTCAGTATACAAATTTCCAGCAAATTTAAAGATGCAGTTAAGCTCAAACTGCTCTACTGGGAATTTCAGTAAAAATAAATAAATAAGTAAAAGTATAATTTTGTTTTATATACTGTTTTTTTATTCCAAAAGTACAAGCGGATTTATATCCACACACAAGAAAAGATAAGATATCTTTTTTTGTAATTTACCACTTTCCTTTTGATGAAAAACTCTGCTGTATAAAAGAAACCTCATAAAAATGAAGGAAAGCATTCAGTTTATTATTGCATCATTTTATATAAAGAAGTCTTTTACATTTTATAATTTCAATTTCCCTTTCTATATGCAGAGTAAGTTTCAGAAGTTCAAGCTTGGAGATACTAATTGAAATGCAAAGAAACAAATATATATTGCAATTATCCATTTTGAAGTTTAAAATTTTTTAAAGATATTTCTATGTGAAAAATATGTTTAAACACTTCTTAACACATCATATTATAAAGAGAAATGAACACCAATGTTTCTAGTGTTTTCATTGCCCAACAAAATATGGTTTTCCATCATGACTAACGTAACAAGGAACCATATTTTTAATGTTGCCATTTTTCTTCTGATTACTGTATCCCATTATCAATCACCTTTGTTGAAATTTAAAAGATGGGGAGGGAAAGAAACTTCCCATTGAAAAAATATAAATCCAGGCACCTGAAATATACTGCATTCTGAATACAATAAAAAACCAATAATCTGTCTATGCCAATTTGAAATACCATTGACTGTTTAGAGCAGAAATATTGAGGCGTTGGGAGATATCTATAAAGCCATTATAGCAGTACATCCAAAAATGATATACTTCAAAACCAATAAAACCTTTCAGTATAAGCAAACAATAATTGACAGGAACATATATTGAATTATCTACAAAATACCCTATTTTTTTGCCTTATGGGATAACAGAAGAGATGTAATAGACTATGAAGATGTTAGGAAGTGCTCTCAAATTGCACAAATCAAGACTTCTAATTAGAATTGTCAATCACTGATTTCATTATAACCAAAAGGCATAACGGTTACCACAGCCACACAATTGCATTATCTTCAGGATACAAAACGTAGCATTCAGCTCTCAACTGTCAGCAAAATTTTACTGAATGAAGGTCTCTTTTATCACTAAAGTCTGTTCAAAGACTCTTCTGAGAAGAGAGATAGCATATTAAGTTCTAGAAGATTGCTTTTCAAAAGAAAAGATGTAGTATATGAAAATTGTCTTTGTTTTAATTGATGAGGGAAATTGCATGATTCTCAGCACCCCAACTTAGTAAACTTTGGAAGATTTTGCTTTACATTTTCTTGACAAATTATATTAAAGACCTTCTATTTTTTGTTCTCCTTACAATGGTTGTTGCCCTTCCCTCTTGGAAAAGATTTCTCTCTTTAGGTTCATACCCATATTTCTGTCTGCTTCAAAGTTGAATTTCTTCATGTAGAACATTATAAAATATTTTGGAAAACAATCATTTAGTTCAATAAGTCCTAAATTACATAACCTACATTGTATATGCATGTAAATTATGTATGTTTACATACCAATGTGCATATATGATACATCACATATACATGATATATACATGCATACATATGTATCATATACATATAGTATATACATGTATACATATTATATATATATATCTTATAAATACATGATTTCTTTTAAATTCTTGCTTCCATCTCTTTCCAAAATTTATCTGAACTTGTTCTTTAAATGCATAAATATAAAAATTTCAAATTTATATTTATTCAAGGTATAGTACTTTTGTTTGCCAAACTTAAATATGTCTTCATTTTTATAGTTAATCAAATAATACCTGAAGATAAAATTTTATGTATTTGTATTTTTCAGTGAAGAATAAATTCAATCCTAATTCAAAGTTTTCTTTTTTTTTAAAGTCAGGTGAATTTTTCCAACAGTTTTTAAGGTTTTCCTTAAGTTTCTTAGTAAAGAGTTTACTAAATAAAGGGAATTTGTTTTAAATACATCTTATTCAGTATACTAATGTCCAAAATAATAACAGGGTCGTTGTGTGACCTTTGTGTGATCAGATAGTCAGATATGTTGGCTAGAGCACAGACCTGCAAGAAACGTACATTTGTCCAGAAGGGAAACCAGAGACAATTCATTTACTTCTTTGTTTTCAGGTTTGTTTGTTTTATTTTTTTAAACCATCTGTGAAAAATGGATAATACATGTCAACTAAGTACCACATGGGAATAATGTGAGGATTAATGAGATAGAATGTGTGAAGCCATCTTTGGAACTAGGATATAAACAGTATTAGGAATACTTTTCAGAAATCATTAGAACTGCACACATTTGCATTGGACTCACCTATATTTGCTAGTGTCAATCTCTCTCCTTCCCAGTAATCCTCCGGGGCCAGAAGATGAATTGTCTTTAAAGAAAATGCAGTTTTCCATTGAATTGTACTATTCACATACCCATAGATTTAACATGTTTCCTAGATGCCTATTAGGTTAAGTTCAAGATTTTCAACCTGACATATAATAGCTTGTGTTAATTTATTCTACTTGACCTTCTCATCTTTTATCTTCTCCTATCTTGACAATATGATGAAAACTTATTTTACTGGCCCTGTCGAGCTGTGAAACTATCTAATGCAGTCCTCAACATGCACTGAATGTCTGTCATCTAGCTTAGATCATTTCACTAGGCTGGTTTTGAGTTGATTATGGTTTAAGCAAAGCAACTGAAGATCATCTCCTAAGTTGTAGAGTGATTGTGTACTTCCTTGGAAGAGGGAATGACCACAATGATGTATATTACAGATACTTAATAATGAAATCTTTGATATGAATTGTCAATATTTTTGCCATGACATTCCTTCCTGCCTCCATGCATTTGTCCTTGCTGGGGTCATAATCAATCTTCTCCCTTATTAAAAACTCTATTTTCCCTTGAGGTTCCATTAAAGTTCTTCACCTATTATGGATATTTTCACAGTGACATTACATCACATTTTAGTTTGAAATAAAATTTATTGTAGCTTTTTGTTTTTACATCACTGACACTTCTAAATCTGCATGTCTTCATGCATGTTCTGTTCTCCTCCCTTCCCTGGAACAATAGTAAAAATGAATGTTTTCTTTTCTAGGTTTTTCTTTCATTGTCCTCAACATGTGTGTCCAACTATAGGATCACTGGGTCAAAGGATTTGCCATTTTCTTATGCAGTTTCAAATTGTCCAGAACAGCTGAAACAATTCTTAGTTCAATTAAGAATATAATAAATAGACCCTTTTGTGTGTGTGTGTTTGTGTGTGTGTGTGTATGTGTGTGTGTGTGTGAATTTCTTGAGGGTTCTTTTATACTGGTCCTAGTGAAGACTATGTGAAGACTATGAAGTCATGGATCATATTTTCTCCTCCTTTTATATCCTCAGTATTCAGTAATTTGGGATTGGACTTCTATAGGCCAGAACACTTGATCTTTTCCCAGTCTTGGGTATCAACAAGAAATCCAAAGAGTTCATCTTAGTTTGTGAAATTATAGATGCACTGATTCACTTCTAGAAATGATGAAGAAATCCAGATGCTCCAAGGCAGGTGTAAAAATGAAGTTCTATATAGATTTCCTAGAATAATTTTATTCCAGCGATGGTAAATCCTTGGCCTAATAATAGAGCAAAAACATTTTTTTTCATCCTCCATTTATCTGCCAAATTGTTCTTAAGCAAAGACTTTTATCATTTCACATCGTAGCTCAAAATGCTTCAGTTGGGGCCTCTTGAATCTGAGACAAAATAAAACATCTCTATTTTTTTTGAAGACTTTCAATTATTGGCTGCAGCCTATAATTGTGGGCTTGTTTTAGTACCACCACTCTTCCTATATTGCATGTTCCAGTCAATCTGGTGCATTTGCCATTCTCTGTGCATCTCATTTTTTTTGCCTTTGCATTGGTTGCTTGGAATGTGCTCCTTCCTCTGATCTGTTCAGTTGTTTAGTTTTCTGCAAAGCTCAGCTTAAATAAGAGATATAAAAGGCCTTTCATTATACCCCCAATCCTTAAAACTTACATATCAATAAATTACTTTATATATATATATATACACCATATGTATATGGGGGGGTACAGTGTTAAATCTTTGTAGGAGATGAGCATGTCACAAGCGCTGTCAAAAAGGAAACTGAGTCCACAGGGATATAAGTCGAAATCAGAATGAAGTTAAATGAGAGTTTGGGAAGCAGAACAAAATTTTGTGTCAATTCTCATGTCTTTGCTTTTCTTCAAGGCAATTTTTTTATTAAAGCTTTTTAGTTGCCAAAAAATATGCATAAGTAATTTTTCAACATTGACCTTTGCAAAGTTTCCATTACAAAATTTCCCCCCCCAGTCCCCACCCCTCCCCTAGATGGCAGGAAGTCTAATATATATTAATTATGTTAAAATATTTGACAGATCAAATATGTGTATACATATTTATACAGTTATCTTGCTGTATAGGGAAGAGAAAAAAATAAAAATAAAAAACCTGAAAAGGAAAATATAATGTAAGCAAACATCAATAGAGGGTGTGAAAATGTTATGTGGTCCAGACTCAGATCCCACAGGCCTCTCTCTGTGTGTATATGGCTTTCTTCAGTGAACGATTGGAAGTGGTTTGAAACATTTCATTGTTGAAGAGAGTCATGTCCATCAGGATTAATCATCATATAGTCTTGTTGTTGCCGTGTACAATGATCTCCTGGTTCTGCTCATTTCGCTCAGCATCAGTTCATGCAAGTCTCTCCAGGCCTCTCTGAAATCATCCTGCTGGTCGTTTCTTACAGAGCAATAATATTCCATAACATTCATATACTATAATTTGTTCAGCCACTCTCCAATTGAAGAGCATCCATTCAGTTTCCAGTTTCTAGCCACTATAAAAAGGGCTGCCACAAACATTCTTGCACAGGTGGGTACCTTTCCCTCCTCTAAGATCTCTTTGGGATATAAGCCCAATAGAAACACTGCTGGGTCAAAGGGTATGCACAGTTTGATAACTTTTTGAGCATAGCTCCAAATTGCTCTCCAGAATGGCTGGATCCATTCACAGTTCCACCAACAATGCATCAGTGTCCCAGTTTTCCCACATGCCTGCCAACATTCGTAATTATCATTTCCTGTCACTTTAGCCAATCTGACAGTTGTGTAGTGGTACCTCAGAGCTGTCTTAATTTGCATTTCTCTGAGCAATAGTGATTTGGAGCACCTTTTCATGTGACTACAAATAGTTTTAATTTCATCCTCTGAAAATTGTCTGTTCATATCTTTTGACCATTTATTGATTGGAGACTGGCTTGAATTCTTATAAATATGAAACAATTCTCTATATATTTTAGAAATGAGGCCTTTATCAGAGCCCTTAAATATAAAGATGATTTCCCAATTTATTGCTTCCCTCCTAAACTTGTCTGCATTATTTTTGTTTGTACAAAAACTTTTTAACTTAATATAATTAAAATTATCTATCTGGTTGTTCAATTAAGAGTTCCAGTTCTTCTTTGGACACAAATTCCTTCCTTCTCCACATGTCTGAGAGTTAAACTATCCTGTGTTCCTCTAATTTACTTATAATATCACTCTTTATATCTAAATCATGAACCCATTTAGATCTTATCTTGGTATGTGGTGTTAGGTGTGGGTCAAGCCCTAATTTCTTCCATACTAGTTTCCAGTTTTCCCAGTAGTTTTTGTTTAATGGTGAGTACTTATCCCAAAAGGTAGGGTCTTTGGGTTTATCAAACACTAGACTGCTATAGTTATTGCCTAGTTTGTCCTGTGATCCAATCCTATGCCACTGATTGACTGCTCTATTTCTTAGCCAAAACCAAATGATTTTGATGACTGCTGCTTTATAATATAATTTTAGATCTGGCACAGCAAGGCCGCCCTCATCAGCCTTTTTTGCATTAATTCCCTTTCTTCAAGGCAATTTTTATAAGCAATCTCCCAGAGGGAGATTCTGGTTTGGATTGGACTGAGAGTTGGTCCAATCTTTTTCCTTTGGTTGTCATTTCAAGTTCTAGACAGTTATTTGAGAGGTATAAATAGATGAAGATACAGAATTGCTGGGAGAGGAAAACTCCAGCACTACTAGGGCTGCTATTGTTCATGCATTGCCATCTGAAATATTCTCTTCCAATACTGCTGATAGACTTGACATCTTGGCAAGGAGTGAAAATGCAAGTTGTTAGTGATGATGGTAGGGAGTATCACAGTCCATGTGAATGTCAAACGACTGGGGATGTCCACAAAAATCTACTATAGTGGTAGAGAAAACCAAGACATAAACATACAAAAAGACAACATAAAGAAGTCCTGAAAAAATTAAATAAAGAGAAAAGAACAGTAGAGGGAAAATTGGAAAAATAAATGAGAACTATTCAAGAAAATGATGCAAAGGGAACTAACAACTCAGTAAAAGATGAATAACAATACTAAAAAATAAAGACATTAAGAAACTGTATTTTACCATTGGTCAAAAATTTATTGAAGAAAATAACTCCCTTGCAAAAATTTTTGTAGCTGCCCTTTTTGTAGTGGCAAGAAACTGGAAACTGAGTGGATGCCCATCAGTTGGAGAATGGCTAAAGAAATTTTGGTATATGAATATTATGGAATATATGATTTTACAAGAAATGACCAGAAGGATGATTTCAGAGAGGGCTGGAGAGACTTAGGGGAACTGATGCTAAGTGAAATGAGCAGAACCAGGAGACCAGGAGATGTTGTACATGGCAACAAGAAGATTATAAAACAATCAATTCTGATGGACATAGCTCTTTTCAACAATGCTATAATTAAAGCCAGTTCCAATGATCTGGTGATGAAGAGAGCCATCTACACCCAGAAAGAAGACTGTGGGAATTGAGTGTGGATCACAATATAGCATTTTCACTCTTTCTGTTGTTTGCTTGTATTTTATTTTCTTTCTCATTTTTTGATCTGATTTTTCTTGTGCAGCAAGATAGTTGTATTAATATGTATACATATATTGGATTTAAAGTATTTTAACATGTTTAACATAGATTGGATTACTTGTCATCTAGGGGAGAGGGTGAGGGGAAGGGAAAGAAAAATTGGGAACACAAACTTTTGCCAAGATCAATGTTGAAAAATTATCCATGCATATGTTTGGAAAATAAAAAGTGGTAATAAAAACAAAAGAAAAGAAAGGAATTCCCTGAAAAGCAGAATTGGTCAAATGGGAATAAAGATACAAAAGTTTACTGAAGAAAATAATTACTTAAAATTAGAATTGGACAAATGGAAGCTAATGATTCCATAAGATTGAAAGAAATATAGGTGACGTAGTGAATGGATAGAACACCAGCCCTGAAGTCAGGAGGACCTGAGTTCAAATCTGGTTTCAGACACTTAACATCCCCTATCTGTGTGACCCTGGGCAAGTCACTTAACCTCAATTGCCTCAGCCAAAAGCAAAAAATAAAAAGACTGAAAGAAATAAATTTTAAAAATCAAAAGAATGAAAAAAATGGAAAAAAATAAGGTTGATCTGCCAAAAAAATATGGAGGAGAGAAAGAGAGATGCATTGGAATAAGGGGAAAGGGAGAAGTAGATCAAGACAATTTTTCTCACACAATGGAGGCACACAAAAAAGAACTTTTGTAAATGTGGCAGACAATATTTAAATCTCACTTTTATCATAATTAGTGAGATTTAAATATTGTCTGCCACATTTACAAAAGTTCTTTTTTATCATAATTAGTGAAAAGTTGAAAAAAAGAATTATATATATATAAATATAATTCTATATATAAATATATAGTGTATATAAATATGTATGCATTTATGTATGTACATACATGTACATATACATATGCACACACACACACTCATATATATACACTGTCAGTTGAATATCTAAATTCATCTTATCTAATAGGAAGAGAGCTGTGAGAAAGGATAAGAGATTTTGAAGGGGTGAAGGTGATAAAGAGGTAGGAAGACGGAAGGAGGCAGTGATTGAAAGTAAAATAGATTTTTGAGGAAGAACAAAATAAAAAGATAAAAGCATAATGAAGGAAAATGGGATGGTGGAAAATGCATGGTTAGTCACCACAACTGTGAATGTGAATGGAAACAGAAAGCATTGGAAAATGGACTCCCCAAATTTTTTGTGTACCAGAGATACACTTGGGATAGAAAGATACATATAGAATTAAAATAAAGGGCTGGATCAGAGTCTATTATGCTTCAGATGAAAGGAAGAGGGCAGGAATGACAATCATGATTTTAAAGCAAAAGCATAAATGAAAGAAATAATCAGGAAAACTACATTTTACTAAAAGTACCATAGATAATGAAGTAATATAAAAACATTTACAGCAAATTTCTCTGATAAAGATTTCGCTTCTCAAACATATAGGGAACTGAAGTTAAATTAAAAAAAATAAGAACCATTGGTTGGCTCTGGAGATGCAAGTGAAGGGGATGCTTTTCTGAGAGGTAGATTTACAGACACGTTGTCTAAGGAAGGTGTTGAGGTAAATTCCTCCTCTGGCAAGTCTAGAGATAATATTTCCTCATCTTAGAAAAATCACTATACTGGCTGTTTGAGGGAACTGAATTGTGGAATTCGAATTCCTGGGACACAAGAGAGAAAAGAACTTTTATAAAGGTTACTTATTTTGAGTAGTTAAAAGTAGCAGTCACTTGGCAAAGTTTGGTAGAAAAAAGTTGAAAGACTGGAGTTCAAATACAGCTTTTGTTATTTATTGTGTGATTCTTGTAGTACTTAAACTATTTGCCTCAGTTTCTGAACTGCGAAAATGATCAGCCCCTGACCTCCCAGGATTTTTTGAGATGGCAAGTAATCCAATATAAATTAAACATGTACTACAACATTTCCAAATTTATCATGCTAGGCAGGAAGGGTCATATCAAGGGGAAAAAGGAATGAGAAAAAAACCCAAACAAACAAAACAACAACAAAATAAAAATACGTGTGATTCACCCTCAGTCACCGTAGTCCTCTCTCTGGATGTGAATTGTTCTTTCCATCACAAGTTTACTGAAATTGCCTTGAGTTACTCTCCATTGAAAGGAGCCAAGTCCATCACAGGTGATCATCACATAATCTTCTTGCTTCTGTGTACAATGTTCTGCTTACTCTACTTAGGATCAGTTCATAGCTCCATGGTTGGAAGAAGTCATCTTAAATAGCTCATTTCTAGACAAGAATTCATCCTCCAACATTTCTAAGAAGTTAGCATCTAGGATCAGCTCTCTGAATTCAAGGCAGGCCATCTATCTCATCCATCTCTTCCATGCCTAGAGTCTTCCACACACTGAAATTTAAGGAGAAAGTACAAGTCAGTGGCTCCTTCCACCTGAGTATTGCAAAAAACAAAAACAAATCACTAAAAAACACAAAAAGGCAGGACCAAAACAAAAGTAAAATCTACATCTTCCCTCCATATTTACAAAATTTACTTTACAAAAGTAAAATCTACATACTCCCTCCAAGAAACTCACCCAGCTTGCAAAAGTAAAAGCATATTTTCCATTGCAAAATCTCTATAACGAAGAACTGAGAAGTGTTAAAAGAGTGCTGAGGAAATAGGTTCCCAAGCCCAGGACTACATTCTCTCTGAGCTTCCTGACAACTCTCTCAAGATATCAGAGAAAATCCTGAAGATTCAGCTTGAAACCTCAAAGATCAAAAGGGCCTAATCTCAGAATATGGAAATCAATGCAAGAACCCAAAGAATTGAAAGCAAAACCTTGCCTGGTCAGTCCATTCACCCAGAAACTTCTTAAGGGACAGAGCCTGACCTTGCACAAAACCTCAATTCAGAAACCTAAACCTGGAGAAATCAATACATTAAAGATGAAAACAGGAAATAATATCAAATATAAAGATCCTTCAAAAGAATGAAAAAGCAACTGTATAATAACTGTAACCAGGGATTCAAATGAAAAAAAAATGGATTTACAACAGGAACTACATGAGTTTCTACAAGAAATGAAGAGATAAAAAAATAAAAAAAAAAACCTAGAGAAAACAATTAGAAGCAGAATCAATAAGTGAAAAGAGAAAGTGATAGAACTTATCCAAGAAGCTGAGTCCTTGAAAATAAGAATAGATCAAACAGAAATTAATGACTTCATGAGACAGCAGGAAATATTAGAATACAATGAAAAGATTGAAAAACCCAAAGAAAAAAATGTAAGATAGCTGGTAACAAATGCAACAGCTTTGGAAAACTGGTCAAGAAGAGAGAAAATAAAAATTATTGGGCTCCCTGAAAACATTGATATAGGAAAGAGGTTGGATACTATATTTCAAGAAATTGTAAATGAAAACTGTCTATATTAATTAGGATCAGAAGGCAGAATAAATCAGAGATCACTTTCTCTAATAAATTCCCAAATAAAAATTCCCAGGAATGTCATAGTCAAAATTCAGAACCCCATGTCAAAGCAAAAATATTACAAGCATTTCAGTTCAAGTACCAAGAATTACAGTTAGGATCTCACAAGAAAGACCTAGCTGCTTCAACAATAAAAGAGAGAAAATCTTATAATACAAAAATTGTGGAATGCAATATTTTGAAAGGCAAAAGAGATGGACTTACAACGAAGAATAAACTAATATGAAAAGCTTGGTATAATCCTATATGGGAAAAATGGATATTTAATACAATAGAAAATTTTGAGGAATTTTTGATGGAAAGACCAAAGCTGAGTAAGAAGTTTAGAATACAAATAGAATAGTTCAGAGAATTATAGAAAGGAAATGATGAAAAGTGATTTCATAAAATGCTATGTAGTATAAAGTGATGCAAAGTAAATAAGCAGCACCAGTACCAAAAATAGAAAGAAAAACAATTTTAAAACTAATGAATGCACTCAAATCACCACATCTCCTGAAGAGTCTTTTTTTTTTTTGGTGCTGAGGCATTTGGGGTTAAGCGACTTGCCCAGGGTCACACAGCAAGGAAATGTTAAGTGTCTGAGACCAGATTTGAACTCAGGTCCTCCTGACTTCAGGGCTGGTGCTCTATCCACTATACCAACTAGCTGCCCAAGATGTGATATTTCTTAAGATATAAGATGGAAAAGGAAACATACATTTCTAGATATGGCCACTGTGTGGGTTAATTTTGATTGTGTTAACCCCCTTCATCCCTTGCCCCTTTGTATTTTTAATTGAGAGGAAGAAAGGGAAATTATAGAAAGTGGAATTAATTTAAAATACATGATATTGATGATAATGGTGATGATGTTTCAAAGGGCTATTATAATATTTTAAAATTACATAAAGAAAGTTCAATTATTCAGCTAGTAATATGACAAGCAGAAGTGCTTTGAAGTGAATTATATATTGAAAGCAAGTGGTATGAAATAAAATTCAAAATTTCATTTGCAGCACTATTTAGGGGTCATGTTTTGATATTTATGAAAATTTTCATGTTTAAACTTAATAAATAAATGATTATAATTGTTAAAAAAATAAGAACCATTCTTCAATTGATAAAAGATCAAAGGATATGAACATGACATCTTCAGAAAAAATCAAAGCTATAATTATACGAAAAAATGTTCTCCATTATTATTGATTAGAGAAAGACAAATTAAAACAACTCTCAGGTATCACCATAGACCCACAAAAAGTGACAAATTTTTGAGGGATGGGGGAAAATTGGAATACTAATACACGGTTGGTGGAGGCATGAAGTAGTCCAAATATTCTGGGGAACAAATTGGAACTAGATCCAAAGGGCTATAAAACTGCATATCTTTAGATTCGGCAATATCTCTGCTAGATGTGTACTCAAAGAGATCAAAGAAAAAGGAAGAGGACTTATATGTGCAAAAATATTTAAAGCACCAAGACCAATCATCAGTATTTCTATATATTATCAACAAAGAACATTAGCAAGAGATAAAAAGAGAAATTCCACTTACGATAACTGTGAACAAAACAAAATAATTGGGCATCTATCTGCCAAGATAAACAAAGGAACTATATGAAAACAATTACAAAATGCTTTTCATACAAATAAAGTCAGATCAAAATAGTTGAAAAATATCAGTTGCTCATTGGTAGGCTGAGCTAATTTAATAAAAATGACAATTCTACCTATTTTGATCTACTTATTCAGTGTCATACTAATCAATTTTATTATTTTATTGGACTAGAAAAAATAATAACAAAATCCATCTGGTCAAGAATATCATGGGAATTAATGAAAAAAAAAATACAAAGGATGGTGGCCTATCATATGAGACCTAAACCAATATTATAAAACAGCACTCATTAAAACCATTGGTAATGGCTAAGAAATAGAATGGTGGATCAGTGGAATAGGTGAGAGACACACGTTACAATAATCAATTATCATAGCAATCTAATATTTGATAAACCCCCAAATTCTAGCTTCAGATATAAGAACTATTTCACGCAAACTAATGGGAAAATTGGAAAATAATACGTCAGAAACTTGGCATAGACCTGCATCTCACAGCCCATACCAAATAAGATCAAACTGTACACATGATTTTGGTGAAAAGAGTGATACCATAAGCAAATTAGTAGAGCAAGGGCTAGTTTACCTATCATTTCTTTGGAAAAGTGAGGAATCTATGATCAAAGAAGAGCTAGAGAACATTATGAAAGGGAAAAATGAACAACTTTGATTACATTAAATGTAAAAAGTTTTTGCACAAACAAGATTAAAAGGGAAGTATAAAACTGGGAGGAAATTTTTACAGCCAGTGTTTCTGATAAAGATCTCATTTCTAAAATATATTAAAACTGTGTCAAATTTATAAGAATACAGTAATTCTCCAATAGATAAATGGCCAAAGGATATGAACAGATAATTTTCAGATGATAAAATTAAAATCATCTATACTTATATGAAAAAATGTTCTAAACCACTATTGATTAGAAAAATGAAAATTAAAATAACTCTGAGATACTACCTCATACCTCACAAATTGACTAAGATGAAAGGAAAAGATAATGATAAATGTTGGAGGGGATGTGGGGAAAACAGGACACTAATGCCATTGTTGGTGGAGTTGTGAAATGATACAATCACTATGGAGAGCAATCTGGAACTATGCCCAAAAGGCTATAAAACTGTGCCTACCCTTTAACTATTACTGGGTCTGTATCCCAAGGAAATCAAAATAGAGGGAAAAGGACCCATATGTGCAAAATTGTTGTAGCAGCTATTTTTGTGGTAACAGAATTGGAAAAGGAGTGGATACCCATCAATTGGGGAATGGTTGAACAAGCTGTGGTATATGAAAGCAATGGAACATTTTTATTCTATAAAAATGACAAACAATCTGATTTTAGAAAGGCCTGGAAAGATTTACATGAACTGATGCTGAGTGAAACATGCAGAATCAGGAATACATTATAAACATTAACAGTGAAGATCAACTATGAAAAACTTGGTTCTTCTTAGTGCTTCAGTGATCCAAGGCAATCTCAGTAAACTTAGGATAGCAAATGCCATTTGCATCCAGAAAAAGAACTATGTAGATTGAATGTAAATCAATATATACTATGCTCAGGTTTTTTCTTTTGTTTTTTTTTTCTCTCATGACTTTTCCCTTTTGTTCTCATTTTTCTCTCCCAAGGTGATTCATAAAGAAATGTGTATTTAAAAAATTAATACACATGCATAACCAGAAATTTTTTTAAATTAAAATATTTATAGCATTTCTTTTTATGGAAAATAAGTGATATTCATTGGTTGTGCCATGTGATTGTGATGGAGTATTATTGGATTATCAGAAATAATGAAGGCAGAAGTCATTTCAGAAAAAAAAAAAACAAACAAACAAACCCAAAACAAGCACATACATATAACAAGACCTGTATGATCTGATGCAAAGTGAAATGAGAAGAAATAGGAGAGCATTATGCTTGATAACAACAATATTGTAATGATGATAAACTGTGAAAGACTTGGCTACTCTGATCTATACAATGATCCAAGATAATTCCAAAGATTCATGATGAAAAGTGCTAACCATCTCCAGAGAGAGAAATGCTGAACTTTGAATGCAAGCTGCAATATAATTTTCTTTATTTTTTTTTAGCATTTTGTTTGTGATATGGCTAATGTTTTGCCTGATTTCACATGTACAATCAATATAATGTTTGCCTTTTCATTTAGTAGGGAAAGGGAGAAAATAGGAAGACAATTCATAACTCAAAATTAAAAGGAAAAAATGTTAAAATATATAATTATTTTAAAATGTGACAATAAAAGATATTATATTGTTCAAATGTGATCCCAGAGAATAAATATGAGTATGTATCTCTCTATCTTCTTTGCAGACAGGGAAGGATATTAAATGTGAAACATTAAATACAACGTTGGAGCCAATTGATAATCTGGTTAGTTTTTCTGAACTGTTTTTTCTCTTTAAAAAATAACAAAATTTCATCTTAGAGGCTGAATATTTGGGAGGGAGAAGAGGAAGAATGTATTAGAAAATAGATTATACAAAATGATAACATATTCCTTAAAAATTTAAAACAATAATCATCTGAGTGAATGAATGAAGTTGGTCAAGCAAGAACAATTTTCCAAATGCAGGGTAGGAGATGGCAGAGACATTGAAATTACCATAATTTTAATATTTCAAAGTGATAATTCCATTTTCTTAGTCCATGTCAATATTGAACTGGAGCCAGTGCCCAGAAGCCCGAAGCTATGTAAGCTCTGAGTGATGGGAAGAGAAATCATTTTCGAGCCTTCCATAAGCAGTGGGGAAATTGAAGCCTTTTAAGAATGCATACAAAGTATCTTGACAAAGCTATTCGGCTAGTGGTCCAAGAGCACTACCCCCTAATGGTCATATTATAGTATAACTTCCTAAGGGATTAATTGCCAAACTACTTTTCTGTATGCTCAAGAGAATAAGAGAACAATTTAAATGTAGATCTCTATTGTGTCTACTGAACCACTCAGGAAATATATCAGCCTATATCAGCTGTCACATATATGTCTCCTATTTTCCTTTTTGGAGACATGTTTTCTCCTACAAGTAGAATGTAATCTGCTTGAAGGCAAATACTCTCTCATTTTTTTTTTTTTTTTTGGATTCCCAGTTCCTAAGATCATACTATGGCAAATGGCTAAAATAACAAAGTATATGCTAATAAATGACACCTTCCAAGTTGTTCTACAATGAGAGTCTTTAAACAATAGAATAAAGTTGAATTGTAGATCTTAATGCCTTATCCATTAGCTCTCCAAACAACTGGCTGCTGTTATACTTGCTGACTTGACAGTAAGAAAGAAAGATCAAGAACCTATTTCAGGTGTTCAATGTCAAACATATCTCCATTTTGGGGGAAAAGCTGAAGGTAAGTATTCATAAAATGATTAAGGATCACTGCTGTGAAAGCACATTGCAAAACAAAAAGAAAAGATAAAAGGAAAATATAAAGGACAATCAAAAGATATATCATCATCCTACTTTTTTGTTATAGGTCCTATATTTAGTCTCTATGTACTTGGATCAAAATTAGTTTTCAGGATTGTGCTATATACATATGTCTATATCTACATCTTCATATGTGTTATGTAGGATGAATCTGAGGTGTTTGCCAATATTCAATGTAAAAATTCTATGTAAGGTAGCCAAGAATTTATTGGCATAAATTTGCCTATGGCTTGGAAATTTTAGCATCTTTGATTGATTTGACATATTGATCTGGTGATATGTAAAAAGGAATGTATTTTCTTGCATTAGTCATATCAATAACTGAACTATTAGCCAGTCCAGTATGCTTGAATTATAGTCTGAGTTCATGTTATTCTAAACTGTGTCTGATCAGTGACTCATAGGCTCAGAGAAGTAGTCTTGTAAGGGACCTTAGAGATCATCTAATTCAACCCTTTTATTTTACAAATGAGAAAACTAAGGTCCATATAAGCTAAGTGAGCTGTCCATAGTCACCTAGCTAGCAAATGTCAGAGAAAGGATATGAGCTTGGGTAGGTCCTAAACTCAAGAAGGAACTCTCTTTCCATTGTACCAAAACTGCAGAGACGGATTCACAAACGGCTGCACACTTTAGTAACTTGACTGTGTTTCTAACTTCATTGTAAGTAACTATTAAGGATTCTGAGTCTGGCAGGTGCTCTACCTGCTCTGTAAATGTAATACAGTCTACTCTTTTAAAGTTAACAATCCAAATGGACCATTGAAACTTCCTTATAACACAGACAGCAGAACAATGAGGAAGCAGCATAGAGCAGGGAAATAGGAACCAATTTGAATTGGAGGACCTGGATTTAAATTTTTCCTCCTACATTTACTACTTATGACCTATGTAACACCACAGTTAAGATACTTAACCTCTCTAGACCTTGGTTTCCTCAGCTTTAACATGAGAGGATTGTACCAGATGACAGAAAACTCCTTTTATCTTCAAAGCCATTATCTTATGAAGTAAATTCCCAGTAATTAAATGTTTTAGAGTGTTCCATTTGATTTTCTTATTGGAAAGTGTGCATATTTTTGTGACAAAAACCCCTGCATAGCCTCCACTCACCTGCCTTTCTCTTCCTTCTACATAGGAAAGCTACAGAAGTATCCTTCTTTTTGGCACATCTCAGGATGGGCTACTAAAAATCCAGAAAATAGTCAGGAGGACCCAAGACAGAGAAGTCTTGGGATGACTTAGGAAAGAATTAATTTGTTTTTAGTATAATTAGCACAGGAAGTTGATGATGTTATTTTGGGACAGAGAAAAGTTATTGGTCTATTAACATATTTATTTTACTTTGATAAAATTTCCTGCAGAAGCTGAAATTTGAGGAACTCTCTGAAGACTGGAAGACTAGTAAGGACTTTAATTTCCCAAGTTAATCACAAAAAAGTAAAATCAAAATTCCAAAGGCACCTTAATACACCAAGGGAATTATCTTTGGTACTTAGTCACATTGAACAATTGACAACTCTTGAGGCTTATGTCAGAACTGGTCTATTGCAAAATAGTTGTAACATACACATATAATAAAGTTGAAAATTAGTATTATACAAGTACATAGAAATGCAACCAAATATAGGAAATAAAAAAAATCAGCAGAAATAAACTCAGTCAATTGCGGAAAGGTAAGTATTGCCTTATCCATCTTGCCATAAACAAGTTATACTTACTTAGATCATAACACATCTTCTAACTCTATACAATATTTCTATGTCCTTTCCAAAGAGCTCTATATTTTTGGACTTTTTCATGATAGTGAGTTTGCTCGGGGTTCTGTTCTAAGGAAAGTGTGGGAAAGGAGAGGTATTAGACTGACTGGTCTACAGAGCCATTGTGCCGATCTCATTATTGTATGCCTGTGAAACCTGGTCTTACCAGCACCATGCCAAGAAACTGAATTGGTTTTATTGAATTGTCTTAGGAAGATTCCTGGCTGGATAAGATCCCAGACACTGAGGTCCTTTCTCAAACTAAATGGCCAAGCATCTCAGCTCTGCTGCAGAGAGCACAACTCAGTTGGGCTGGCCATGAGACTCAAATGCCAAATGTAGGCTTATCAAAAAGATTATTTTATGGAGAACTCACAGAGGACAAGATCTCACAAGGTGCTCAGAGTAAGCGATACAAGGACACTCTCAAGGTCTCTCTTGAGAACTTTAAAATTGATGGTCTGACATGGGAGATACTGACACAGGACCATCCAACATTGTGTGCTCTCATCAGAGAAGATGCTGTGCTCTACAAGCAAAGCAGAAAGGAAGTGCAAAATACACAAAATTAGAGAAGCTACCCTCATATGGACTATTTGTGTCTGACCTATGGCAGAGCATTCTGAGCTCGTATTTGTCTGATCAGCCACAGGTGGACACATGGTAACTCAACTCTAACACAGTAAGGTCATTTTGCACCTTTTCCACAACGAAGGGCAACAATCAACCAATATTTTTGGAAATGCATCTCATTAATCCCTATATATTCTTGGTGTGTCAATAAAGACACAGTACAAACTAAAGTTGCTCCTAAAAATAATCTAAAATATAGTAGTTAAAAGTTATACAATACCATTACCAAAATTAAAATATTGTTTTTTTCATCTACTACAGACCGGTAAACATACTATTCAGCAATTAATGCCTAAAAGCATACTTATAAAAAACAAACTTCTTCCCATATGTTATGTTTCAATCTTGAAACTAATTCCAATATGAAGACAGTAGGAATTCATGCCTTAATAAATTCAGACATTTACTCTCTTTCCTTGACCTTGTTAATGAACTATTACTTGTTCTTTTCCTCCTATCTTTGCCAATTCCTTTCAACAGTGAGCCTATGTAAAGCCTGGCCAGTTCAATTTGTGATATGACAAATATGAAATATGTTCTATATTTGAACTTTAGCTTAATTTCAAAGTATACTCAGAATTGTGTGGTTAGCTATGTTACAAGCCCATTTGATGATTTTTCTTTTGGGGAGTGGGGAGGTGAGGTGAGGGGCTTCCTTAGTTCCTCTGGTATTTAAAATGAGTTGCCTCAAATTTTTCAAAACTGCTGATTATTTTATTATACCACCAACAAACGTGCTTTTAGGAAAAATATATTGATTAAGCCTGCTGGCCTTAAGCATGCCTCATGAATGGTCTCTAGAGGTAAGAGTGCTCAAGGTTTGGCTCTGAGCTAAACAATAATCCTCCAATACTGATGCTGAAAACATCAGAATCTAAATCATGCAATTAAATATTTTGTAACCAATATTTTATGTTATTTTAAACACTAAAATGTACAAAATATTTGGATTCAACAAACATTTATTAAATACTTCATTTATGCTAAGTACTAGGGTAAAAATAAATATAGATGTGATACCAACCATTCTTGAAAATACCAGGGGTGAAAAGATGCATAAAAGTAAAGATAACACATGAGAGAAAAAAAATAAGTGAAAGGGACAGGCCCAGACACAGTGCTATGGGATATTTAAAATGGGAGAAAAAATTTTCAAGACACAGAACAAGTGGGAGGAAAATAAGCAGATGCTGCTTCATGGGAAAGATGTCAGCTGATTTGAGTCTTAGAAGAAAAGAGGGACAACGAGAGATTTCATTTTGAGGGAAAGATTTATTCCACTAATAGTTTGGTGGAGTATAAGCAAAATACAGAAATAGGAAGAGGGAGGACCAAAAATAGCTTAGCTACCTGAAATATAAATAATGTGAAGAGAAGTTATAGTTTTGCAATAAATGTTTTTAAACCCATGATATGTCTTATAACATTTTCCATGTTAGGATGGCTAGCAGGTTAGGAAACTCAACTTTCAGAAGACCGATAGTATTTCTGGGTCCCAAGTTCCCATCTTTAAAACTTCATTAACATTGGGATTGCATTTTACCCATTTAGTAATTAATTTTTGCTGATGTTGAATCTCCTCTTGGTAGTGCAAAAGAAGGAAAGAAGAAAACTTCCATTTGCATCAGTAAAAGTCCAGGAACAATGCTGTGGATATGAGTCATAAACTAAAGCTGTTCAAGTTACATGACAAAAACTCTGATGATGGCAGCCCAGTATTCAAAACAATCTTTTCTTCAGAAGTAAAGTACGATAATTCAAAATATAATATTGGATCCCTGTTCCATTTAATCTTTTCACATTTAAGTACTTAAATTATTACATAACTTCCCTGCCAATGTTAGGTGAGAAAATAGTTACTAGTTCTTTCCTCATTTATGTGTTCACCTGAAGAACCAGGGACAATGATTACTATAAATCAAACAACAAAACCAGCTATTCTTCCTCAGTGGGATCGTTTTCTTCACCTAATGTAGGTTTATTCTTAGAATCTTTCATTCTTGTCTACTTGTCTTTCTTGCAGTCATTTCTGGATTTTTTAAGGAAACATTATGCTCCCCTTTATCACAATTTCAGGTCATTCATTTTCAAAAGAGGATTAACTAATGACAACTCTTTTAAATTTTTTTCCCTTTTAAAAAAAAACTCTTTTTTCCAATTTTCCAATTACATGTACAATAGTTTTCAATATTCATCTTTGTGAGATTTTGAGTAAAAATTTTTTTCTCCCTTCCTTGCCTCTCCCCTCTTCGACACAGCAAACAATCTGATATAGATTATGCATGTATTATGTCTTGAATCTTGTGTAAATTTAATTTAAATGAAGCAGAGTTGCACAAAGTCATCAGCCTCACTGAGTCATCAAAGTCCAGTGGCAGGACCAAAATGAAGGCAACTGGTGATGGCAGAACCAGGGGGAGGGAGAGGGAAAGGGAAAAAAGAAAGGAAAGCGAAAGTAGAAGGAGAGGGAAAGAGAAGGGGAGAGGGAGAGGGAGAAAGAGGAAGAAGGACAGGGACAGGGACAGAGACAGGGAGAGGAGAGGAGAGGGAGAAGAAGAAGAGAAGAAGAAGAGAGGGACAGGAACAAGGACAGGGAAAGAGACAGAGGGAGAGGGAGAGGGAGTATCTGTAATCTGTGAATTTCTCACTTTGACTGAATAATGATGTAAATTTAAGATACTATTTATAAAATAGGTTGTTACAGTTCTTGGTTGATAGGAACTTAGTGTTGGAATGGCAATTATAGGAATCCTTAACATTTTTCTTTGCACATACACTTTTTTTCCTGAAAAAAAAGTGTTGCATTCTTCTGACTAATTCTATAATCTGTCAATATTGTATAAATGGTGAGGTTTGTAATCTAGAAGTCTTACTAAACTTTTTACATTGTGCAATTTGGAAAATGGAAAACTCATTGGTAGAACAGATGGTTTTTTTTGATTGATGCTTTAGTGCATAATTTCAACACTGTCTTGTCATTTTAACAAGAAAACATTTTTAAGGAATCCACCAGTTGGTTTGTCAAATTAACATCAGGCATCACTTAAGGTGTAAACCATAAGCATAATTCATATAGTGACCCATATGTGGGTGAGGTTCTGCCTTCATAGAAAATTCTCTGGTAGGAGGAAAAAAAAGGAAATATGATCTCAGAGTGTTGTTATAAAAAAAAAATCAGAATTAGTCAATTCGCATTACCTTTTAAATTTCCTGGTCAATTAAATGAAGCAATAAATGGTATAATCTGAGTAGATAGATTGTGCAGTGAATACAGTACTAAGCCTAAAATAAGGAAGACCTGAGTTCAAATTCAGTCTCAGATACTTACTGGTTGTATGATCCTGGGCAAATTATTTAGCATCTCTTTGCCTTATCTTTCTTAAGTAGCAACTGCTTCTTGGAGTTATCATGAGAATGAAATGAGAAAATATTTGTAAAGTGTCAAGCACAGTTCCTAGTACTTTGTAGGCACTTTATAAAAGCTAGGTTTAACTAATGTCATCGTCATCATCATCATCATCATCATCATCATTGTCATTGATACAGATATTTTGTTTCAACATTTATGTGGTCTTATAGTAGTAATAGCACTGGACTTTTGGGGATAGAGTCCCTAATTTACTACTTATATACTTGGAACCCTGAGTAAATGATTTAATCTCTTTGACCATTATATTCCTCATCTATAAAATTTGGATATACATATATATGTATATATATACATATATGTGTGATAAGTTAACATATAGTATAAGATGTAACCATATTTTTAGAAAATAACATTTCTATTTCTTCAAAATAATTATATGAGGCATATAATTACACAATATTATTTTCATTTTTTAGAAAATTAAGTTGTGGTCTGTTGAAATTAAAAGACTTGCCCAATATCATTATGCCAATAAGTGATAAATGTAGGATATGAAATCAAGTCTGAAGGCTATTTCACTATCCTTCTGTGTCATGCTACAGAGTTGACACATTCTACATCAAAAAATTGTTGTAAAAAATCTTTGTTAATTACAAAATGCTATACTCAATACAAAGAATATTCATTAAGCACTTATTCTACACCAGACATGACACAAAGCTTTTTAAAATGTTACAATGCTTTGGGGAGTTTGTGTTCTAATAAGGGGCAATAGAGTGATTAAAATACAAAGTAGGATATGGTAACAATAAAAAGATAATGCTAATATAATTTAGTTAGTAATATATTACACATAACATTATTACACATAATAATAGCTATGTATTGTAATTTCTTGCATTCCATAAATAAACCCCACCTTGAAATGAATTTTATTTTTCTAAACTGTAAAATAAAGCCTCTCCAGGAATTAAAAGACCCCAGAGTATCTTCTAGCAGTGCTTAATGATGCACAATACTAAAGAATTTGGAAATTTGATTCTAGAATTTTCTTAAGCATGATGCTATCACTGAGCCAGATTTAAATCAGTTGAAATGACTGAAGGAATAACATTTTCAGTTCACATATTCATAGTTCATTAGGTTTAATAGTGAGCAAACATCATATTTAGAACATCATTTGTATCTCCCACACAGTCCCTTCTTTCAGCTGCCAAAGTGTTTCATATGTCATGTGTTTCTAGCATAGGATTTAAAATTAGAAATCTGGCTATTTATCCCCTTCCCCTCACTTGGAAAATTGTGAAAGCCACTGTTATTCATCTATTTGATTTCATTGTATCTACAACACAAAAGGCCTAGAATAATAAGGGAAGCCTTTTAGACTGTAATTCACACAAAGGCTATTTCTATGATTTGGGGTGCAATGTTATTTTTGCCTTTTTAAAAAAAGAGGATCTGTGATAATAGAATTCACTAGCAAGGAAGTGAAAAGAACTTGAGATGGATTTTAAAAAGGGATAGGTTGCTTCATGAGCAGTTAGTCCTTCTTTCATTGACACTAGTCACCTTACTGGTAGATCTTGTGGATACTGTGTGTAAGAAATACCTATCTCTTTAGGGCTTATATTTAATAAACCCATGATATGTAAATACATCATTTGAGTTTCAATATTATGCTGCTTTCTTCTAATAACCTAGAACCATCATGATATTAATATAGATATATTAATACATACACACATATATACATATACACATATGTATATAATATGTACATAATTGTATATGTGATGGTGTAGATACAGTTAGATGTGGATATAGTAATTCTTTTTCTTTGTCTTCCTGAATGTGACATTTTTGTTCTTCAAGACTTTTACCTCACAATCTTGGCTGAATACAAAGTCAAATAAGGTTATAAATAGTCTTTCAAAGCCTTCCTAAGGTTATAAACTATGGTTTAATGGAAATGAATGGGATTTAGTCATTTGAACAATCAACTATATGCTTATATATATATATATATATATATATATGTATATATATATACATATATATATATTTCAACACTGTCGTATCATTTTAACAAGAAAATGTTGTTAAGGATACCAGTTGGTTTGTCAAATTAACATCATGCATCACTTAAGGTGTAAACCATAAGCATAACTCATATAGTGACCCATGTGTGGGTGAGGTTCTGCCTTCATAGAAAATTCTCTGGTAGGAGAAAAAAAAGGAAAAAGGAATATTATATCAGAGAGTTGTTATAGAACAAAAAATCAGAATTAGTCAATTTGCATTAACTTTTAAATTTCTATATGTATGTGTATATATGCATATATACATAAAACAGCTTGATTGTTCAAATGACTAAATATATATATATATGTGAGTGTATATAAAACTAGATTGACATATATAATATACATTATATATCATTATATGTAATCTATCTGAAACTGTAAATAGCAAAATGGTAAGAGGTTCACAAACCAATCAAATCATAGGTCTTATATTTTCCTAAGGTTGGAGTCCAAATATGTAGAACATTGCCTATAAAATCAACATTTTTTGGTATTTTGATTGATCTTATACATCTTTTCTTTTTTGTAATAAAAGGTCTTTATTATGAGGGATGACTCTCTGGGGGTGAGACATATATAGCAGGCAGAATAGATAATATAAAAATTTAAATGATCAAAAAAATTTTAATCATAAGTCTCTCTCTCTTTCTCGGTCTCTCTCTTTCTCTTTCTCTGTCTCTTTCTCTGTCTCTCTCTGTCTCTGTCTCTCTCTTTCTCTCTCTGTCTCTGTTTCTCTCTCTCTCTCTCTCTCTCTCTCACACACACCTACACACACATACCCACACAGACATTATGCGAGTCATTTGATTCTAGCATAGAACTCAAAATTATAAATCTAACTATTTATCGCTTTCCCCTCACTTGGAAAAATATGAAAATCACTACCATTCCTCTAAGTGATTTCATTGTAGCTACAATACAAAAAGCCTAGAATAAAAAGGGAAGCCTTTTTCATTGTGGTTTGCTTGTATATGTGTATATAGTAGATGCTTATGTACACCAAACTGCACCAAAACTCTTGGGACATTTTGTGTACATAATATAAACATATTTTATATATATATGTATATGGTACATTCACATGTATACATGTGTACAAAAGTGTGTGCATGCACCTGTGTATGTGTGGGTGCATGTGTATACACACAGCATGTTCCACAAGTTCCAAAAGTGCAGGTTTAATCTTTAGTAGCCTTTAAAAGCACTGAAATTTTTTGAGCGTTATTTCACTATATTAATGAGGATCTGCAACAATTCTGAGATGGTGTTTTATAGTGTTTCTTGGTTGTTCTGAGTCAGTGTATAACACAAAAGTTGAGAGCTTGAATTCAGTTCTTTTTGAGGCTGCTCAGCAGCACAATGGAGAGTCAGGACATAATATAAAAGTTCAAATCCTGCCTCAGACACTCAGTTTTGTGACCATGAGCAAACCATTTAAACTCTCTGTATCTCTGGTTCCTCCTTTACAAAATGGAGATAATAATATCACCTACCTTACATGGTTGTTTTGATGTTTAAATGAGATGATATATGTAAACTATCTTTCAAATTTTAGTCATAAGCAAAAATACTATTATTATTAGCTATTATTCTGAAATTGAAGAGATTTTTAGTGTGTTTTCATGTATTCATAGCTACAAATATACTCTTTTCTCCCTCTCTCTCTGTCTCTCTCTCTGTCTCTGTCTGTCTCTATCATCTATCTCTTCCTATACTGGTCAAATTCTACTTGATGTCATAAATATGAGCATAGATAAGGGAGAACAGTTGGAAATACTCTTCAAAACCTCTTTTTCATCCATTGGTTATAATAGAATAAAAAATAACAAATATGTCTTTAGACATTGTCATTGACTAATTCCATAGTACAATTAAAGTGACAATTGTTTGTTACTAATAATCCTCCCTGATATAGTTCTTGCCTATAATGCTCTCTCTCTCTCCTGGCTTTCTGGTTTCCTTGACTTTCTTAGCATTCTTGAAACCTTCATTAAAACGTCACCCTCTATAAAAAGGCTTTCCAAATCTCTTAATTCTAATGCCTTCCCTATATTGAGTATTTATATTTTATTTTGTCAATAGTTTCTTAGTGTGTAGTTGTTTGCATGTTGTCCCTTGGGGACAGGAACAGTCTTTTGCTTTTCTTTATATTCAGAGTGCTTAGTCCAATATCTGGCACACAGTTGGCATTTGTTAAATGTTTATTGATTGAGTGACTATTCTAGACCATGACATATCACTGATGACAAAGTACCTGATTATACCTCCAATAAGTTCTTTGCATCTTTAATTTCATTATATCCTGTAATAAATGGTCTTTACTTGGGTCGGTTAAACATCGCTCTAAGCTGGGGGGAAAAGTCCCTGGGCTAACCTTCTCTATGACACAGAGATGAGTACAGCTAGATTAGTGACTTAATATTACCCTGGATTTTCTCTGTGTCTTGTTTCCTATGCACAAAAGGCCTCACATTGCTGATCATGAAGGATCATAAAGGTTATTTAGGTGGACAACAATAATAGTTTGGGGTTAGTAGAGGAAGAATGACAGATATATATATATATATGTATATATATGTATATGTATGTATGTATGTATATATATATGTATATATATATATATATATATATATATATATATATATAAAACCAGTTCCCTGCTGATAGATACTAATTTACCAAAACTTATGATTGAATTGATGGTGGTAGAAAGAGCCCACATCTCTCCAGGCTTCCCACATGCTCTCCAATTTGCACCCGAAGAGTAGTTCTTCTGTGTAAATTGGTGTTGCTCCTTCATCTAAACTACTGGGGGAGAGAGGAGGAATTATCTTTTTTGTTCTGAGTTTCAGAATCTCTTTTGTCATAAAGAAACTAGCACAATGACCTGATTAATGGACAGACTCTTATTTGTGCAACATCTCTGTTCTCTAAATCATCTTACTTTTAGGAATGAGTTTGACCTGGCTACATTAGCCTATCCTGGCATTTAACCATAGATTTGATAGCACTATCTAAAAATGATAGATTAGTAGTACTAATAGTGGATTCATTCTTTTATTTTTGTTCTGATAGGAAAAAAAATCCTACATCTGTTCATTATGGAAAGCTGCAGCTGACTAGCCACTATAATTGCTATGAATTTAAGAAGGAAAGGAGGTATAAAACATGTGTAATATCTATTTGTAAAGTTACAGATCTAGGAATGATTTTCCAAGTTCTTCAAGGTGAATAGAATAAATAAATATGTAAATGATAAAAGAGTAAACACTCCACATTCCAACTCTTCTCACATGAAAGGAAAGTTAAAATGAAGTACTTTCTCAAAAGCTATTTTGGCTCTTTCAGATTAATTAGAGAGAAATGTTGGTACTCAGATTATATTTGAACGAGATCATCAATGATTGCTGAAGATGAACTAAGTAGGCTTGCCTTTTTAAATATTAGAACATCTAAACATTTATGATGAAAGCAAAATAAACTAAATAAAAGTGAACACAGGTCCTCACATTTGGGGCTGGTATTTAAGAGTTGTATTAAGTCAGTGCCCTTTTTAATTGGCTTCTCATTTTCCCAATTTAAAAAAAAAAAACTGATTTCTTTCCCCTCTCACTTTTTTATCAGCATTATATTTACTGGTTTGTGCTCTGTGTATGTATGTGTGTGTGTTTTCAGCTATATGATCAAATTAACTGATCATTTTGGTATTATGTGACTATATATATGACAGGGTAGTATGGATACAAGTGTGGTAATAGCAGATAATGAGATGGCTCGCTTCCCACTTAAAGCTGTTTGAATGGCTGCAGATTTTCCATCTGTGGAGTTTCAGAAGTAATATTCCTCATTACTTCAAATATGTCTTTTTTCTGATTCTCATATAAACCAGATTTAAGTTAGGCAGAGTTGCATGAAGTTGTCAGTCTCAGTCTCACTGCCAGAGTTACCAGAGCCCAATATTAAAACAAAAGTCAAGTTGAGCGGGGATGGCTCTGGCTGTGATGGATGACCTCTGGGTCTTTGATGTCTGACTAAGTATTCGACCTCTTCCATGGTCCATTGAAATAAAATTCTCACATCAGCCTGTTCCACCAGGGGAGTTTTCACATATTTGAGGTTCACATCCCTCTAACTCACCAAAGGACTCGAGGTCAGGTCAGTCACCCTCTGTCTGGTTTAAGTCATATACCTAGATGGTTTGTTTACCAGGTTTGATACATCTTCTTGGAGCCACAGGTGAGAGCTAGATGGCAGGAAACACCAAAGGTGAATAAGATGGCCTGAAAAGGGTCCGCAAACCTTACATGGAAGGTATTACTCCTGCCTTGAGCATCCCATCAAACATGTAATTAAATTGTAAATTGATTGAACTATTTCTACTATTTGTTCCTTTAAAGTTCAAAGAATAGAAAATTAATTTTATATAATACCCAATAAACTATTATTAATCAATGTTGTTCATTATCATTAATAATTTATTAATAATCACACCACAGTTATCATTTCTATATTATGACTTCTTCCATCACAGTTTCAATATATCACAGGTCAGCATAAGAAATTAAATAGGAATTTGGGAGGAGTTTTGCAGAAGCCTCAGACAACTCAGAGTCTATGAGCAAATAATTAATCCAAAATTGTACAATAAGGTACAGTAAACAATGAATAAAAGAAAAAGAAAAATTTCAGACTTCTCTGGTATGAAATAAAGTATCTTTTAGTATGGTATTATAATGGAAAAGGTAGGGTATTCAACAGATTATTACTTACAGATGCTTTCTTCTTCCCTTCTTTGTAGAAAAAAAATTATTAATATTTTTTGCTTTTACGTTACTTATTTTTTCTATTGCACTTTTCTCATTCCCTTTAGGAACATCATTTATAACAACAACAACAAAAACTAAAGCAGTTCAGCAAAACTACAAAATGTTAAAAAGTTGGCCATTATCTACAATGTTCCTACCTTTGTAGAGAAAGGATTTAAGTATCTATTCATATTTCTTCTTTTGGGACAAATCTTTATCAAAATTTTGGAGCCTTCCATTCAAATACATGGCTTTTTGCCAGTCTATCTATTTATGTTGGACCATACTAAAACAAACAAAGGAAAGATTCTTGTTCTTTTATTAATTTATCTATGTGTCTATCTATCCATTTATTTATTTTTAATATGCATTGCTTTAAAAATAATTTTGGGAGAGAAAAATCAGAACAAATGGAAAAAACTACTGGAGAGGCAAAAAAACAGAAAAAAGAAGTGAATATAGCATGTATTTGATTTACATTCAATCCCTATACTTCTTTTTCTGGATGCAGAAGGCATTTCATCAAACATTTTTGCTGTTATTGTGTACAATGTTTTCCTGGTTCTGCTTGTTTCACTCAGCATCAGTTCATGTAAATATTTCTAGGCCTTTCTAAAATCAGCTTGTTCATCATTTTTATAGAACAATAATATTCTTTTATCTTCATATACCATAACTTATTCAGCCATTACCCCAGATGATGTGCATCTACTCATTTTCCAATTCTTTGCTACCACACAAAGAGCAACTACAATTATTTTTGCACATGTGGGTCCTTTCCCTTTCTTTATAATATCCTTGGTATACAGATCCAGTAATGGCACTTCTGGATCAAAGGTTATACACAATTTGATAGCCCTTTTGGACATAATTCCAAATTGTTCTCCAGAATGGTTGCATCATTTCACAACTCCACCAACAATACATCAGTGTCCTGGTTTTCCCACATCCCTTCCAACATTTATAATTATCTTTTCCTATCATTTTAACCAATTTGAGAGGTGTGAGATAGTACATGTCTCTTAATTTGCATTTCCCTAATCAATACGGATTTAGAGCATCTGATAGGTAAATTATCCTTTATTCTCCCAATTTGTTTATGGTATTATTCATTATGCCCAAATCACATACTCATTTTGACCTTATTTTGGTATGAGGTATGAGATGTAGGCCTATGACAAGTTTCTGACATATTATTTTCCAGTTTTCACAGCAGTTTTTGTCAAATAGTGAGTTCTTATTCTAGAAGCTGGAGTTTGGGAGTTTTATCAAATACTAGATTACTATAGGCCTTGAAAATGAGGTATCCCAACTGACATTGTGCTGCAATCTCAGCACACTGAAAAACTTCCTAAATTTTGTTCATAATTATTCAGAAGAGAAGAGCAGAGAATAACTATCCAAATGGGTAAAAATCAAGTAGATGAATCACAAATGTCCAGAAGAGGACCTGTGATTGGATAAGCAATTTAGGATTATTCATCAATATGCACATATGTGTGTGAGTATATCTATATCTATCTATCTTGATATAATATATATATATATATTTACACATGTTTTAAATGCCTATATTTCTTCAGTGATGATATATGATTAAGTGGCATAGATTTACAAAGTGAAATTAAAAGACACAAAGAAAAATGGAGTGATATACTGCAAGTATATATACTTTACAAATGAGGAATTCTAAAGAAATAAAAAAGGGATTAAAGAATAAAAAGGGGGCAGTTAGTTGGTGCAGAAATAGAGCACCAGCCCTGAAGTCAGGAGCCCCTGAGTTCAAATCTGGTTTCAGACACTTAGCACTTCCTAGCTGTATGACCCTGGGCAAGTTGCTTAACCCCAATTGCCTCAGCAAAAAAAAAAAAAAAATAGATTAATCAAATTGTTGGAGAGTAGGATAACCACCAGGCAATCTATGTACTACATTGGTATCCTGAATATGTCAAGATAAAGCAAGGAAGCAGGTAGCCCTGCTTAATGGCAGCATTTTGCAGGAAAGCCTTGGGTAAATTTTATGAATGTCAGTCTCATTTTCAGAAGATAGGAAGGAATGCATGAGTTGCTATCTATATCACTGCAACAAATATCCACAACTTACTTTAAGTATTTTAGAACCATTATCATAACTAATCTGAGTCCAGCCTTTGGCACATACTGGCTTGGTAACTGGGAACAAATCATTTAATCTGATAATGCCCCAGTCAACTCTCTATGATTATAAACTGAAAAGAATGAGCTGATTAACATTGGTAGAGGAAATTTTATCACTGATAGCTCCTTACATTAATGAAATCACAGGAATGATTTTTAAATAATTAATACTCATAATAAAAGATGAAAAGATAATATTCAAATACTTTAAATGGATGATTATTCTTAATTACATTATCTTATGCATACTATGTTCACTGTGCATAAAGAAAAGGCAAATTATATTTGCATCTTTATTAAATACTTAAAAACTTGAAGAATAAATATTTAAAATGATGAAAAGTAGTGGGAAACTAACAATCCAATTTGATATATCTTATTTGGATGTACATTGATAAGGAATTGTAAAAGAATGAGAATAAATGGGCATTATATGGTTACATAAATTTTTAGTTTTTAAACTAATTTTGGATTATTGCTGCTATATAATAATACTCTTTTATAGGGAATTAATGAGCACGAAATGTAATTTCTTCTTGAGAGTCAAATTTTTAATCAACATTTTCCATACTATTTCATTATGCAGAAATTGTTTTAAAATCTCCCCATTTCTTTCTATAATATTCCTTAGGAAAAAGATGTGATGAGCAAAATTTATTCTTGTCAGATGTATCTCTAAATGTCTCATCAAGTATCCTGCCTTGAATAACATTTAAATAGAAAATTAAAATAAGAGGAAAAAAATCCAAATTCTTATTTGAATACTACCCATTAGGTTATAAACTGAGATCTATTCTTAAGCCATTTCCAAAGTAATGTCCTAAAATGATTCTGTCACCCTTCACAGACATGAATGAAGTCAGATTTATTAAATGTATAGGGGACTGTTTACCCTAGCAAAAATTACAAGGTGATAAATATGAATAATGTCAAAGTTTAACTACCACAACCAGTGTTAATTACCCATTCCCAAGTGATTATTAGGAGCAAAAAGGAAATAAAAAATGATAGTTTCATTATATGAAGCACTGATCATATAAATTGTACATTACAACAGCATAAGAGTGCCTCCAAGTGGCATATGTCAAAATTCCATAAGAAAAAAATCAGAATTCAAGATCTTTTACATGTGTTTAGCAACAAAACTCTAAAAAAATTATAACTTTTTTTCTGTTGCTTTTATATGCTATCTCATTACTTTTATTTATTGAGTTTTCCTATGTGACATTAAAAACCCATAAAAAAGGCATTCTTAAATTCAACTTTTCTTTTAAAATATACTATCTTTTTTGCCTCAATACCTTATAGATCCATTTGAATTGATTACAATAGCAAAATTAAGCTTTCTTGACAATGTGTGAGAGCAGATTAGTATTTACTTCATCTCTATTAAATTTTGATGATAGTCTTGCTTCAGTTAGTTGTTATTGTTTCCATATTGTCAGTACATCAATTTGAAGGTTAGCTCACATTTGACATATTTGGATGAGGGAAGGAGGGAGGCAAAAAGAAAAATTCTAATTATATCAATAAAAGTAAACTGTATCTCTCTCAAACACACACACATAATTTTGAGGTTTATAAATTATTTTCTCTACAAAATACTATAACATAATATAATTATTGGTATCACCATTTTACAGAAGAGGAAACCAAGGCTTCATGAGACATATGAAAGAAGTTCAGTGCTTTGCCCATGGTTGCATGGTCAATATAAGTTAGAAATGGGATTCAATGCATAGAGGAGAGTGGGTCATGGTGCAGTGGATAGAACATTAACCTGGGAGGCAAGAAGATCTAAGTTCAAATTTCAACCTCAGATACTTACTTCTGTGTGATCCCAGGCAAGTCATTTCCCATTTATTTGTCTCAATTCCTCATCTGTATTATGGGAGTATGCTGGAAAAGATTTCAAGCCACTCCAGTATCTTTGCCAAGAAAACCCTCTGGAAAAAAAAAGTTCAGGAAGTTACAGAGTCAAACCCAACTGAAAAACAAAATAGAAAACATAGACTTTTTTTTTTTAATAAAGCTTTTTATTTGCAAAACATATGAGTGACCTTTCAACATTGACCTTTGCAAAAAAAACTTTTTTTTCCCCAAGCTTTTCCTTTCCTTCCCCCCCCCCTCCACCCCTCGTTGACAGGTAATCTAATACATGCTAAATAGGATAAATTATATGACAAATACAATACATGTATACATATCTATACAGTTATCTTACTGCACAAGAAACATCAGATCTAGAAAGAGAAGGAGAAAAAAAACAACCTAAGAAGGAAAACAGAATGCATGGAAATATTCACAGAAAGCGTTAAAATGCTGTGTTGTGGTTCACTCTCAGTTCCCACAGGCCTCTCTCTGGATGTATATGACTATCTTCATCACAGCACAACTGGTTTGAATCACATCATTGTTGAAGAGAACCATGTCCATCAAAATTGATCATCGTATAGTCTTGTTGCTGTGTATAATGTTCTGGTTCTGCTGATTTCACTCAGCATCAGTTCATGCAAGTCTCTCCAATCCTCTCTGAAATCCTCCTGTTGGTCATTTCTTACAGAACAATAATATTCCATAACATTCATATACCATAATTTATTCAGCCATTCTCCAATTGATGGGCATCTTTTCAATTTCCAGTTTCTTGCCACTACAAAAAGGGCTGCCACAAACATTTTTGCACAGAAAACATAGACTTTTAGAAATGGGAGTGACCTTGGCAATCATTATGATCAAATACTAATTTTATAGATGAAGAAAGTGAAGTATAAAAGAGTTACAGTCAATCATGTAAGATAATATAGTAAGGTAGGTACCAGATAGAGATCAGAAAACCAAACTGTTTTCCCCACATATTGTGCTCCCAAACTTCAAATCTCCTTACTTCCCTCCAAACAAATGACAACTTTTTCAGGGTGTGAAAAATTCTTCTAACTAAATAAGACTTAGTTGCATCAATTGAGTTTCATAATACTCAGAAAACAAAATTTGTCTAAATATTGAAAAATTAAATAATCCAGGAAATTCTAGTCCAACCAAGGAGGTGGACTACACAGACTCGGACAGCAAGATATCAGAGATGAACAATTCAGATGACACATTAATTTCTTTTTTTTTTTCCTGAAGCAATTGAGGTTAAGTGACTTGCCCAGGGTCACACAGCTAGGGAATGTTAAGTGTCTGAGACCAGATTTGAACTCAGGTCCTCCTGACTTAAGGGCTGGTGCTCTATCTACTGTGCCACCTAGCTGCCCCGACACATTAATTTTTGATGAATGTAAAAAAGCCTAGAATAAGATCAACAACACTTTGGCTAGATCTTTTCTTGAGAATCTCTATGAGAACATGGACAGGAGTAACATAAAATAAGGTAAAGAGGGATTTTGCAATATGCACTGATGGGGAGAATACCTATCCATAAAATCAAGAATGTATAGTTCTTTAGGCTTTTAAAAAATGCTGTTCTATAAGCTAAACAATATTAAGTGGGGGGAAAAGACTCTATTTGAGACTTAAGTAAAGAAGAGACTAAGTGTTGACTTCACATTTACATATATATCATATAAAAATATAATTACATACCAGCTGCTGAGCAAATCAAACTAGTCAGCAATTATGAAGCACTTATTATGTGCCCAGAAATGCAGAAAATGCTATGAATACAAAGAAGGTCAAAAACACTGTCCCTTTCCTCAAAGAGCTCAGATTTTAATGAGAGAGACAAGGTGTAAATAACCAGGAAAATACAGGATATATGCAAAGTAGGTGAATTTGATAAGTGCAAGCATTAGCATCTGGGGTGGAGGGAAGGTGGAGAATAGGGAAAGACTCTCTAAGTCTAGGTTTCAGTGTAATTGAATCTTTTTTCTCATATTTTCAATATTTTATTTTTCCCCAGTTGCATGTAAAATAATTTTTACATTTGTTCTTAAGATTTTGAGTTGCAGATCCTCTCCCTTCTTCCCTACCTCCTCACCCCCATCAAGTAAGTACATGAGAAGTTATGCAAAACATTTCCATAAAAGTCATGTTATGAAAGAAAACATAGATCCCACCTAAACTCCAAGAAAAAAAATTCAAGAAAAATAAAGTAAAAATGGAAAAAAAGTATGCTTCAATCTGTATAGTTATTTCTTTGGGTATGGATAGCATTTTTCACCATAAATCCTTCAGAGTAATCTTGGATCATTGTATTACTGAGAATGGCAGTCATTCACAGCTGATCAACCCAGAAAATTATTATTATTGAACAATACATTTCACTTTGCTTAAGTTCATGGACGACTTTCCAGTTTTGTTTTGTTTTGTTTTCTCAGAGCATTCTGCTTATAATTTCTTATACAATAATAGTATTCCATCAAAGTCACATACCACAACTTATTTAGCCATTGCTCAACTGATGGACATATTCTCAATTTCCAATACTTTTCCTTAAGAGAAGAGCTGCTATAAATGTTTTTGTTCACATAGATCCCTTTACTTTTTAAAATTTCTTGGAAATTTATTCCTGGTAGTGGTATTGTTAGGTTAAAGTATATGTATGATTTTATAGCCTTTTGCGCATAGTTCAAATCTTGTGATCATTTATCAATTGTGGAATGGCTCTTAATTTTTTATAAATTTGACTCAGTTACCTATAAATTTGAAAAATGAAATTTTCATCAGAGAAGCATGCTTTAAAATTCTTTTCATAATTAATTGCTAACTATATTTCCCTCCATTTGTTCTATTCTTTCTCTGTTCTCACCCTGTTCCTCCTCAAATGTTTTGTCTCTGATTATCCCCTCACCTAATATGATCTATCTTCTATCACCTTCCCCCCTTCTCATATCCCTTTCCCCTCCTACTTTCCTGTGGGGTAAGATATATTTCTATACCTATATTGAATGTGTATGTTATTTCCTCTTTGAGCCAGTTCTGATGAGAGAAATGTTCGTTCACTCCTCATCCATTTCCCCTCTTCCTCACCACTATAAAATCTTTTTTCTACTTCTTTGGTAGCAGATAATTTATACAAATCCACTTCTCTCTTTGCCTTTCTCTCAGTACATTCCTTTCTCATCCATTAATTTTATGTTTTTAGAGATTATCCCTTCATATTCAACTCACACCTTTGCCCTCTATGTACACTTCTTCTAACTGCCATAATAATGAGAAAGTTCTTATGAATTACAATTATCATCCTCCCATGTAGGAATGTAAGCAGATAAATCTTATGTCCCTTAAGATGTTCCTCTCCTAATTACCTCTTTATGCTTCTCCTGAGTTTTGTATTTGAAAATTAAATTTTCTATTCAACTCTGGTCTTTTCATTATGAATCTCTGAAAGTCCTCTATTCAATTGAATATCTACCTTTTTCATGAAAAATTATACTCGGTTTTGATGGGTAGGTGATTCTTGGTTGCAATTGCATTCTGTAATATTATATTTCATGCCCTTTGTTCATTGAATATTAGAAACTGCTACATTTTGTGTTATTCTAACAACTGTTACTCCTCTATACTTGAAGTGTTTGTTTCTAGATGTTGCAATATTTTCACTTGGGAGTTCTAGAATTTGGCTAAAATATCTGCGAGTTTTCATCTTGCAATATTTTTCAGGAGGTGATTGGTGGATATTTTCAATTTCTATCTTACATTCTGTTTATAGAATATGAGGAAAGTTTGCCTTGATAATTTCTTGCAAGATGATGTCTAAGATCTGTTTTTTGATCATGGCTTTTAGGTAGACCACTAATTTTTAAATTATCTATCTTGGATCTATTTTCCAGTTCACTTGTTTTTCCAATTAATTATTTCATATTGTTTTCTGTTGTTTTTATTATTTTGGTTTTGTTTTATTACTTCTTGATTTCTCATAAAGTCAATAACTTCCATTTGCTCAATACTAATTTTTAAGGAATTATTTTCCTCAGTGAGTTTTTGTACCTCCATTTCCATTTGTCCAATTATATTTTTCTTCATTAGCTTTTTGTATTTCCTTTTGCACTATTCTCATTTCATTTTCCAGTTTTTCCTCTAATTCCCTCATTTGATTTTCACAATTCTTTTTAAGTTCTTCCATTTTTCTTTGAGGCTTTGGATATAAGAACTTTGATTTTGTTATCTTCTGAATGTGTGCTTGGATCTTCCTTGTCCCATAGTAATTTTCTATGGTCAAAATCTTTTTTTTTTTCTGTTGTTTGCTCATTTTCCCTAGTCCATTTCTTGGCTTTTAACTCTTTGGTGAAGTAGGTCTCTGTTTCCAGGGTGGAGCGTGTAATGTCCCAAGCTGTAGGAATTTTGTGCATCTTGTTTCAGAGATCCTCCTAGGGACTGGTAAGTTCCAAGGTGTTTGATCCAAGGAGGACTGTATTTAAGTGACCATAAGCACTTTTCTGCCCTGGAACTGTGAGATGGGTCCTCACCCCACTGTGATTATAAGTTCTAGTGTGCTAAAGCAACAGAGTTCCACTCTCTTTCCATCCATGGGCTGAGACTTCTGGAAGCTCTCCTGCTCCCTAGTAAGATAAACCTTTCCTGCTGGCCTTCCAAGTTGTCTTTGCTATCTCTGAACTGAGAGGTCTGGAAACTCCCAGTACTGAGATTGATTTCAGAAACCCCAGGGTCTACTCCTGGTTTGCTGCTGCAGGTGCTGATGTCATCTATATTGAGACTGTACTTGGATTTTCACCCTAGTGAAAGAAACCTTTCCTGTTGATCTTCTGAATTGTCTTCAGCTGGAAAATTGTTCCACTCTGAGTTTTTGTGGGTTCTGACACTCTAAAATTTATGTAGAGTCATTTAACGAAATTTGGAAAAGTTTTGGGGAAAGTTCAGGCCAGTCCCTTCCTTTATGCCACCATCTTGGCTCTGCCTCTTAGTTTAGTTGAATCTTGAGGGAAATCCAAGAAACTAAAAAGCAGAGGTAAAGGGTAAAATATTCTAGCTATGGGGAACAATTAGTACAAAGACATGGTGATGTAACTTGGAGTATCATATTTTAGGAACTGCAAGTAAGCCAATGTTTCTAGAATATAGAGTTTAGAAAAGATTTAATGAAAGAAGTTTGGAAAAGTAAAAATAAGGGTTAGAGAGAACATTTTTAGCTTTAAATAAGAAATATGTCAATGTTATCTTAAAAATAATAGGGAACACCTTCAGTTCATTGAGAGGGCTTACATGGTATGGTCATATCCTCACCTTAGAAAAATCACCATTGCAGATGAAGGGAAAATGAATTGAAGGAGAAAGCAACTAGAGCAAGAGAATGGTTAGAAGCTTTTTTTTTCAAAGACAGATAGTTGAGGAAGACAATTTGAAGTAAACTTGTGGATATAATAACAGGAATAAATGGAAACAGTTTTAGAAGTTGTGATGGTAAAGAGAAAGCCAACAAGATTTGGGAAAAGATTTCATATGTTGAATGAATAAATAAGGAATCAGGGATGATACTGAAAAAAGAAGTCAGGGTAACTAAAAGGATGGTAAGCTCGTTTGACAGTAATACAGATGCGGGCACGAGGGGAGAGTTTGAAAAAAGAGTTGATGAGTTTTGTTTTGGACTGCTGAGTTTGAGAATCATAGGAGCCATATCATCCAAGATATATATCAAAATGTAGTTGGTGATATTAGGTGAAGATCAGGAGATACATTAGGTCTGAAAATAGAAATCTAGATATCATCTGCATGTAGGCATAATTGTACTTGGGGGAGATGATATCATCAACTGAGGTAGAATAAAGGAAAAGAAAAGCATACCATAAGAATACGTCCTGGTTAGTGGAATGGCATAGATGGAGATTCAGAAAAAGAGTGGTCAAAGGCAGGAGAATAAACCAGAGTGATCAGTGTCACAAAATCCAATTAAGAAGAAGTACCCTAAATGTGATCAATAGTTATATGCTGCAGGATGGATCAGGATTGATAAAAAGCCATATCAATAGAGAAATGATATACTGTTTTTTGTTTCAGGTCTGTTACATTTGAAACGTCTTAGATATGTTTCTTAACCTTTTACTAATGCCTTTTGTTTTTGTTTGGTATACATTAGCTGTGTATTTCAAAAGGATTGTTCCTTTTTTATCCAATGAATTTAATTTTATGTGTTTAAAAACAGCCAATAAAGGGATCTATATGTTTCACTATTCTATCAAAAGAGCCTTTAATACAAAAAGGTAAGAGTTATTAGGTTTTTCTATGTTGTTTTTTTTTTTTTTTACTGTCCAGACATTTCTGCAATCATCAGAATTAAAAGTTTAGAACTGAAAGCCACTTTTGGGGTCAAACAGACCAGACTCTTCATGTTATAGATAAGGAAACTATAGTCTAAACAGGTTTGGTATTGTCTGAGGCATTTTTTAAAAATAACATCAGTGACAAGTTTTGAACCTCATTCCTTTGTCTCTAAACCAGCCCTTTCCCTGAGTCAGGCTGCCTTTCTTAACTTATTTGTTTAATTATCTTTTTTGTGTGTATGTTCTCCTCTAACCTTATTAAGAATTCTTTCATATCAAAATGCAAAATCTTTCCTGTGGCATTCAATGCCCTTTACAGCCTAGCCTTGTCTTACTTTATATTTTGTTCTCTGCCAACTACTTTTTAATCCAGTAACACATGAACCAGACACTTCATCTCTCCATTCCAAGCATTTTCTCTGTCCTGCACTTGTTTTGCTCTATCTTCTCAATTCCACCTATTTGTTTTCCTGACTTCTTGAAGTCTCCACTAAAATCCTATTGTTTACACAAAGGCTTTCCCAATCTCTCTTCCTATTAATCCTGTATATAGCTTATTTTTATGTATTTGCATCTTGTCTCCTCCATGAGACTGTGGGTTTGTGGAGGACAGGGGCTATCTTTTTGCCTCTTTTTGTATTCTTAACCCTACCCTTACTGTCTGCCATAGAGGTAGCACTTAATGACTCATTATTCACTGACAATTACTATCAACCAAACTGAACGTGAAAGGTACCTGATTTCATTCTTTTCTAAATCATGGTTTAACTTTTTCATATCCAGATTCAGAGCTTATTCTGGTCTAAGATATTGGTCAAAGAAAAATTACTGGCAAGCTGTTTTTCAGTTTTCCCAGAACTTCTTATCAAATGGAGAGTTAGTTCTCAAATAGTATATGTTTAAAATTTATTTCCATTTTCTCTTCTTCATCCTTTTATTATGCCCACCATGCTCCCCTGTCTCTTGCATAAAATGATTACTCTAGCAAGGTTTTCTTTCCCAACTCTCCCAGAGGTATAATGGCAGTGCACTTCCTTCCTAATTCTTATTCCTTCTCTAACCTCTAATTGCTTTTCATTGCTCTTTTCCCTCTCTCCTGCCACTTCATCTACATCTTTCTCAAAATGAGGTAGCCAGTATCGATAACAGGATGCAAATATCACTCTCTCTGAGGGGTTAGAATGCACTCATATCCATATTTTAAAATATATTACAGATTTGTGAAATATTTACATAAATATGTGGATGTCTTTATAAGTTCATTTTACATTTTTGAACAAAATGTCAAAGCATCTACAGACCTGTTTGCTGTTATATTTTAATACAAATTTCTAAATTGAAATTTACTATTCCCTTTTCCAAACTATGTTTTATGGATTGAGCTCAACATTTGAATGCATGTAGTTCTCATTTTTTATGTCTTATTTTCCTCCAAATTAAATGTCTTTTAACTTTCTTGCCAAGATTTCTACCCTTATGAGGTCATTTCATATAATGCAATTTTTTTTTCTTACTGGTGTTTTTAGTACCTGCCAATTTGATCTCATCTCAGAATTTCATTAGTACACAATTTACTCTCATTCCCAGATCATTAATGAGAGTTTAAGTAAGACCAGACCTAACATTTATCCCTGTGGTGCCCAAGTGGACATAACATTGTTGTTCATTACTCTTCCTTGCTTGTACATTAGCCAGATTTGAAACCTTATAATGGTTGTGGGAGCCAAACCTATTTAAATTAACTCATGAATAAAATGACTGATATTCAATCAGGAATAAAATGTTTTACTAAAATCCAAACATACTAAATTACATAGGCCTTTATTAATCGATGAATTTGCTAATTTTTTTTTTCAAATCCTTTTCTGGCATGGTTTTCTCTTCATAAATTAATTCCCCCCTTAGAAATTCATTTAAATATTTCTTCTTATTCATTTTGTTATAATTTAAGTTTCTATAGTAAATTTTCCTATGTGATTTAAATTACCTCTTAATTTCCACAAAGTATTTCAATTGTTGTACTCTGCCCAAATAAAACCAGATGGCATGTCTATATAAAAATCTAGATGTGGGGATAGCAGATAGAGCACTGACCCAGGAGTCAAGAGGAGTGGAGTTCAAAAATGACCACAGATACTTATCGCTTACTAGCTCTGTGACCCAAGGCAAGTCACTTAACCTTAAATGCCTGGCCAAAATAAGAAATTTAAAAATTAAAAAAAAAGCAGCCCAAATGCCTATCATTTGGAAGATCCAGTTAATATTTTGTCACATTTTTGATGACTTATTCCCAGAATTAGAGCAAAAGGCAGGCTAGAAAATGAAAAAAAAATATAGCTCAGTAAGTTTTCTGGGCTTTTATGATAATTAAATGTGGTGTTAGAGAAAATAATTAAGCTAAAAGAAATAATTGAACCAAAAAGAAGACATTGTCCCAGAAGATATTCTATTAAAGTAAGTTATCAAGTTATTATAATTCCTTGTAGCATTAAAATAGCTACTTCTTGTCTGGCTGACCATATACTTTATTAGTCTGTGTGATGGAAACAACCATCTTTTTTTTTCTTGATTTGAGCATCTTTCTTGTTTGGGAAAACAATATCAGTAATGAAAGTCGGGAAAAATATAACTGCACATGTCTGTAGCTTTCATAGTTGGGAAATTATGTAGTGTTTTCAATGATCACAAGCTGCTCTAAGATATAACAGCTCATCTCTTTAAGACCATTATTCTCTCAGTGATTCTATATGATGGTATACAATGGAATGGTATAATATGCAAAAAGTGAAAATTGCAAGTGATCTGAAGAGTAATGAAGAGGTGTGTCTCCAATATAGGTAGATGACTACATATTGTTCAAGCTACTTACATGTGAGAAGTGGTGGGAAAGATTGTACAATAATTCATGCATTATTAGAAGAGAATGTTGGCCAATTATGTAGCAAAAATAAGGGAGGACAAATAGACTACCCAGTCATTTTATTATTTTCCCTAACATATTACTAAATATATTCTATATATTTATTATATATTCAAAGATCTACCTAATACATATATATAGCATATATATATATATATATATAATGTCTGATTTTTGTTAATATGTCTCCTTAAATTCTCCTGATATCAGGCAAATCTTTGGAGAATTTAAGGAGACATATTAACAAAAATCAGACATTATGAAAGTCATAGATAGGTTCAAATGTATGCCTGTGGAGGAAGAGTCTATGATATTAGGTCACAGATTCATTAAGGTTCTTGAAGCATCATGATAATGAAAATCCATCACTTCTTGTGCACTTACTCTGCAAATGCATTATATAATTGGTGTCTATAGTTGTATATATGCATCTGTGCCTTTCAGGGTACATATTTGGGTGTTTTCATTTCTCTATTAGAATATAAACTATTTAAGGAGCAATAAATAGTCTTTTTGCTTGTTTTTGTATAGCACCATAACACCTCATGTGGTGCTGCTTTTTAACTAGTAAAATATCAGTGAACCAATGGATCATAGAGATATGTATCCTCTAATTGCTGACTTGTTCAAATGAAGGTATATAAGCAAAAATAATAATAATAAAAGCTAATATGTGTATAGTGCTTAATAGGTGCTAGGGGGATTATACTAAATATTATAATTGTTAACTTATTTGATTCTCACAACAATCCCAGGAGGGAGGTGCTATTATTATTACCATTATATAGATGAAGCAACTGAAACAAAAAAAAAAAAAAAGAAAAAGAAAAAAGAAAGAAAATGAAGCAGCTTGTTCAAGATTGTGTAGCTAGGAATTATCTGAAGCCAGATTTGAAATCAGGTCTGTTTTTACTCAAGGCCCACTGTTCTATCCATTTCACCCTCCAGGTACCTCACATAAACTACATCATCCATCGAATTTTTGACTGAGACCATCAAGGTTTACAAAGTGTGCTCCCAATAGCAAGAATTTTGATTCAGTCATACAGTTGGGAAAAACCCAACACATCTCATCCATCCCCCCCCCAAAAAACACTATCTCTGACAAAAATTAACATGAATTCAACAGTTATGACCTTAGTTTCTATGTTAATTAAATTTGATTGATTACAGATCAGCTTTCTAGTTGGTTCCATGTTGTAATCATATGCCAGCTCTTAGAAATTGTACATTAGTGTTTCAAGATTTAAAAGAAAATGATGTGTTTGAAAGGTCTTATCTGAAATTAAAGTAAAAATGAAACCGGTTGCTATTAATTTTATAAATAATCTGATAAGTTACCAACTCAGTTTCAGGTTGTAGGTATCTTGACAAAGTCAAGCAATAGCTAAGAGTATGTTAATACATTGAAAACCCCACACACTATCAATAGTAGATATACTGATTCTCAATTTTATCTCAGGCTGAATTCCTTGCCTGGTTATTTTAACTCTTTAATGCACTTTTCTGGAGTAAAGTCAGCTTTTACTTGATCATGATTTCTTCATATGAACATACTGGTAAATTGGAATAAGAAAAAAAAGATGAATATTAATGTGATCAATTCTTGAGAGGATAGCCTTTAAAAAATTCCTCACAATAATAGCATTAACGATGATGGAACTATTAAAGTTCCTAATTACCAAAAGGATTGAGGATACGGAATCTCTGAGTTGATTCACTTACCCACTCTACTTACTCCTTTTCTACACAGATGTAAGGTTTCACAACCCCTTTTTGATGCTTAAGATATTTCCTGCTTAAATACTTTATTCAGGCAAAGTGTGTCCTCTCATACCAGAGTGGAGTCAGGTGCAATATGGCAACCCCTTTATATATATATATATTTCCCCTAGAATTCCAGCTTCTGGTAATTCTAGTCTAAAAATCAAAAGGACAAGCATTCTATAACTTCCCACAACAAAAAAGACAGCTATTATCTAAATAATTTCTTGACCTCTCTATATCATTTAGCACTGTCAAATATTGTTGCTAATTCCCTTCACTTCATAATTATTACTTGATCTGTGCAAAAATAGGATTCCACAAAAAATTGTATATAGACACAATTATTTGAAATGAGATTTAAATCAATGAAATTAGAAATTAGTTTTAGAAAGAGTCCTTTAAGAAATGTCCAGAGCAATAGAAATACAGGTCCAAATGAAATGAAAAAATAACAGATATTATTGGAGAACATTGTTAGTGATTTTTGAAAGATAATGGATAAAGGGAAAAGTGCTCCAAGATTAGAATTAGGACAATGTTTCACTTTTCAAGAAAAGGAAGAGAGTTAAGTGAATAAGCAATGTGCTTGTGACCTTGCCTCAAATTCCTAGTGGGGTTGGATTTAGAAGACCTAATTCAAATCTCCACCTCTGACTATAGGAAAGTTATTTAACTAGCTATTTGGCTTGAGAAATTTATATGTGCCCTCAGATATATTTGTATATAAAATATATATGCAAATCAAACACATATGGATAATAAATCATAATTTTGAAACCCCCATATTCAGTTATGACATGCCATATGGGATCACAAGCCACAGTTTAAGAAGCTGGTACTGAAACAATCTCTTTTCCCCAGCTTCCCTTAATTGAAGGCCACTTTTCCTTTCCTTCTATCCCCCAACTTCTCAGGCCAATTGTGGTCATGGTGGGGAAGAAATTTCCCAAACTGATCCTGGTTCCAGCAACTGCATCTTCAAAGGTCTACAATGGTTGGCAAGTAAAGAAAGTCAAAATCAATAAATATTTGTTATCCTTGTACCAGGCTAAGTTCTGGGGATATGAAAAAAAATCTTTACTCAGTATAGTAAGGGAGAAACCTCACAAACTACTTATACAAATGAGACATTAAAGGGATAATTGGAGATAATCAAGAAGGGGAAAATTCTAAAATTATAGGGAATGAAGAAAGGGGTATGAAATATGGGGTATTATATGGGATTTGAAGGAAGTTAGAAGATGGCAATGAGAAGGAAGAGAATTTCAGGCATGGGAAATAGCCACTGAAAATGTAGAGCCAAGAGACAGAGTATTTTGATCCAGGATTCAGAGTTACCAGAAAATTGTAGGGTTTGAAAGTCAGAAGGGTGGGAAGGAACTGAATTAGAAAGGGTTGAAAATGCAAAGATAGAGAATTATATTGGATTCAGAAAGTAAGAGTAAGTCAGTAAAGTTTTGAATAGGTGTTTTGACATGTCAGAACAAAATTTTGAGAAAATCAGTTTGACAATTAAGGGGAAAATGGACTGGCATGGCAAGAAATATTTGATAGGCAGACTAACCAGCAAATAATTATAACAAGCTGAACATGAAGTCATGAGGGCCTTCACCAAGGTATTAGTAGGGTCAGAAGAAAGAAAAGGGACCAGTATGTAAGATATGGCCAAAACAAGATTGGGAGGACTTAGAAACATATTAAATGAGGGAGTGGGGGCCAAGATAGATTAAAGATACCTAAATTGTGAGGCTAGGTGACTGAGAAAATTTGTGGTATTACCAAAATATTAAATATAAAAGTTATGAAGAGAAGAGGATTTCTTTTTTGAGGAGAAAATAAAAACTGAATTCATTTTGGTCATGTTGAATTTAAGATATCTGAGACTCAATTTGAAATGTTCAATAGGCAACAAAAGGTGTGATTCCAGAGAGTAGGGGAGAGTTTAAAAAAAGGGCTAATTCTATAGGACAAAATGAGGCCTTCTTCTCTGCCCTGATGCTGGGCCATAGTTTCTATCCTATTGACAATGGGTGAGAGGCTGTACTCATGTCTCACTGTCTGAATTAACCATCTAAATATGATGAGCATGAAAAGAGTAAGGACTAAATTTAAGATATAAAAATGTGATGTTTAAAAAATTCAAGAAATATAGTTTCAGGGAAAATTAATCATTTTATTAATCATGCTAGGAATGTGTTGGGTGTTCCAAGTGGTGACAATTGAATATGATTAATTAAGAATTAATGGAAAGAATACATATTATAATGAGAAATAAACTTATTCTAATGAGAGGTTGAGGGATGTAACTTTGCTCACCCCCAGCCTATCTCCCTACCCAACCCTGTCTAAGTGGAACACAATGGCTGGAATTCACCTGGAATTAAATGCATTCTAAGGTTTTCTGATTAGATAAGGCAATAACTCCATGAAGATAAGATAGTACAGATGGGGCAAATTTGGGGGAAATAGTTTTTGATACATAATTGCTTATTTAATATTCATTTCTCTCAAAATAAAAAATAAATAATAAATTAGCCATATATAAGATCAGAAAAATTTCTTCTATAAAAGTTTAAGTCCCAGTGACTATAGCTATAAGAGCCTAATGGAATACTGTTCTACTTTTATACATAAAGAAGAGCTATAAATGACAATAGATCTAATATGAGAAAGGCAACAGAAATGTAGGTAGGAGAATATCAAGAGAATCAAAAAGAAAAAGCAATTTTAGAGGAGAAAAAAGTGTGGGTCTGACAAGCAGAGAAGGAATGGCTTTTTCATTATTAATAATAAAATTATATGGTATACTTGTGCTGTAATTACTTAATGCAGATAAATAAGACCATTTATGTTGTCAGAAATACTTTATTATGTTTCTAGTTTAGGAAAAATACCTTGTGTATTTTTTAATAAAATGAAAAGATAATTTATTTGAAGAGAATATGTCCATGACATGGTGAACAACCTCATATGCAAAAAAATAGCCCATGTAAAAACATCATTAATTTTGATTGAATATGTGTTCTTTCTAGGCTTCATTTTCTTCTTTAACCCTTTTTTGCAAATTACATAATTTCCTTATACTCTACTCCTTGTTAAAATATATTAAATAAATGCTAATGAATTTTCTACTTAAAAAAATTTTGATGTTTCTTTATCTTTCTCTCAAAGATTTCCCTATTCATTTTAAATGAAAGACTTAACCAAGAATTCCATGTGAAGACAATAGAAAAAATATAATAAAGGTATCAATTTTTTGAATAGAATAGAAATCCAAACTAAATATTCCTAGATTTATTTAACATTTGAATTAATTTTTTAGTAAGTGTTAATCTTTTCCTGCTATGATTTTATAGTCCTCTACTTTCAATAAATGATAGTACTAAGCTTGCAACTAGCAAAGTTATTTGGGATATTGCAAAGTTCTTTCGATGACCTTAAACTTCTTGCTGAAACATAGGTCCATCTTTTTAATGCCAAGATTCTGCTAGTGTTGTTGAATGGTTATAAAATATGAAACACTATAATTGTCCAACAACCAAAATTGAATATCACCCAGAGAGGGAAGGGAAAGGTTCATGCTGGGGATGAGTAGAGATGAATTTATTATAAGCAAGGGATTCCAAAGGAAAATTGAAGTTAAGAGAATCATTTTTTAAAAGTCCATCTAAAAAGAAAAGATAGATTACAAATAGGGAGATAGTGAAAGAAGACTGATAAACAATCTCTGTGCTCTGCTGGTATACATGAAATGTCAAGAAAAAGGTCTATCGCACTGACTAGGCTTACCATGGTGAATTTATAGGAGGATATTGACAAGTCTTAGAGAATAAATGGGTTTTTAGTGGTATTACTGGAGGAAAAATCCATACTGATGAAACTATAGGTCAACTTGAGTACTGTGCTAGTTAAATATGAGGTAATTGTGAAGATACTATATCTTCAATATTGTTATTGCTGTTCAGTCACATCTGACATTTGTTACCCTATCTGGGGTTTTCTTGGTAGAGATAGTGGAGTGAGTTGCCATTCCCTTTTCCAGCTAATGAGGAAATGGAGGTAAATAGGATTAAGTGACTTACTCAATCATACAACTAGTTAGTGTCTGACTCCAGATTTGAACTCAGGAAGATGATTCTTCTTGACTCCAACCCCATTAGTCTTTCCAAGGCACCACGTAGTTGCCCCATATTTAACAAGCCATCTACTAAACACAAGTAGAGTTCATCATATAATCTAACATGTGAATCTATAGATTAGAGTAAGATTAATTCATATTCAGAGGTACAGCAAACATTCTTCTGTAGTAGACATTGGCTATTTATTTTATTTGAAACAAAGGAAGCAGGTAGAATCATTGTTACTAGAAAGAAGAGTTAACCCTAAAGCAAAATTATAATGCAGACATTTTCTTTACCATCATCCCATCTCCCTTTCTGTACCCATTTATCCCTAATGTTCACACTGCTTTCATGTTCACCTCTGACTTTCCAAAGTCCAGGACTCTTTTCTTCTCAGCAAACTCCAAAATGATCTGTCAGTTATTCAATGAATAATTATTAAGCTATGTGCCAGGCACTGTGCTAAAATCCAATATATTTTCTGCCCCAGCCTAATCAAACACATAGTATTTTTTCATGTTGGGTAGCTTTAGAAAGAAATCTCATGGGAATCATTGGCTTATTGCTATGTTGAATAGGGAATGGATACTATTTGCGCTTCAAAAGAAATATTTATTAAACCAAGGTTATCTCTATTTGATGAAAAGTATAGATATAATACCATTGAACTGGGGGTAATTTCGAAGACTCCTTAGCTTCTGTGCTATACTTCCATTCAGAAAAAAAAGATCAATTGACTTGAGACCCTATTCATGAAAGAATTTTGACCCTTCTTTTATAGGAGTCATTGATTTCTCTTATGTACCACAGATAAGATTTATACTCCTTTCCTTGCTCCTTCAGATAATTGTATTATAAATTAGTTACACCAGCTTAAGTATCCTGATAAAGGAAACAAAATTTATAAAGTGTTTTTATTTTAGCTGAGGCTTCATATGTCCTTTTGATTAGAATATGAAGAAGGGTGCAAATAAAGAGTCAATTTCATTTATTTGTCTTTCAGAACACAACCTATTGTTTTTCTTCCCAGTCCAATCTCATTTTCTATTTCTTTCAGCAAATAGCTTTCAGACACACAGAGGGTAGCTTGATTAGATATATAAACCTCTTTGTCCTTGTCTAGAAAAACTCATGGTGATCCTCTTCAGAAATGCATAACCAGAGTTTAATTCTTGAATATAATATTAATATAATTTTATATTCATGTCCAGAACTGTGAAAAAACATTTAGAACATCATTGAAAAAGCATTCATATCATAACATTAAGGGTAAAATTAAAAGTTCGACTACTAAATGTTAGCATTCTAAACACATCTCATATTACTCTTCTCTAAGTTTCCTTTTGGGCCAGTCAACTTGCATACTATCTGTATCCCATGTTTCATCTTCAATGTGGAACCATCATCATGGTTTTTCACAAAAGTATAAAAACAGTTAAAGGGGCACATAAACAATAAACTGTACACTTAGAACATGTGCACAACCTCTCTTTTATACTTGGAAATATAGAGGAAAAAATAGATGTATCATGGTAACTGGACATTGAGGAAGGATTTCGTTAAGACTTTAAGACAATTCAATAGGAGAGGGCTATGAGATGAGAAAAAGAGAAAATGGTCAGACAGGAAGGAAGCATTCTCAAATACTTTTCCCCCTAGTCAGTTGGTTGCATTTGTATGTTCCCTATATCTGTATAGTACCTCCTCTCCCCACCTCTTGTTAAATTCCCAGCCATCTTCTGGAATGTGAAATTAAATGCTCTTTTCTCCCACACCATTCTATTTATTTATTTATTTTGAGGCAATTAGGGTCAGGTGACTTACCCAGGGTCACACAACTAGAAGTGTTAACTGTCTGAGGTTAGATTTGAAGTCAAGTTCTCCTGACTCCAGGACCAGGGCTCTATCTATCCACTGTGCCATCTAGCTGCCCCTAAATGCCCTCTTATAAATGAATATTCCATGAACTATAATGCCAGTAACAATTTCTCAAAACTTCCTCCCTCCAAAAAAAAAAATCCTTTACTAAGTACTTTGCATATGCTATATACATGAGCCATTATTCTTTTTTTTTTTAATTGAAAGTAGCTGTCTTTCTAGTTGAGTGTAAACTATGAGAGAAGTGACTTATATCTTATCTAAATCTTGATAAGAATCAGGTCCTCTATCTATTATTATTCTCATTTTACATATAAAATGCCTTGCAGATGATCACACTGCTAGCAAGTATCAGACATGGGATTCAAAATTAGGATATCCTGACTCCTAAGGCTAGCATTTTTTCAACTCCACAATACTTCCTGTCCAGTGTTTAGCCATTTTCTGACCAGCATTGAACAGTCCTTATTCAACAACCTGGACTCACTCTTAAAAAGTTTTTTACACAATGGAGATGACTAATGCTTGGAAGATGGTTGAAATGTATCACCTTGTGACTCAGATATTGCCAATCAGTGCAAGACTCCACATTTCAAAGGGATAATCTCTACAAATAAATTCTGTACCTCAGACTCAAAGAGCAATAGAATAAAAGGCATAAATCTTTGAATTTGGACATCTTTGAAGCATCTTACATAAACCTTACAGAAGGCTGGCATCATTAGTAGAGGGGGGAAATGTACACTGCAATAATAAGATCCCAGGAGCCTCAGCTGGCAATACTAAAGAGAGGTCATAGGAAAGGATTTGGACACATGGTGGGATATGTACTAGTAAGGGCTATTTTGCAAGGAACCAATGAAAGGCAAAGAACTACCTCCAAAGACCACACCATCCAATGAAACTGCATAAGCTAAAATTGTTCCAACATAAAGTGAATAAGATATTCACACTGCCTGGAATCCACTCTGATAATAAATCAAGTCTTAAGGGAAACTAATTCTTTCAGAAAATTAGGGACTACATTATAAAACAACAATATTATGAAAAAAATTAAGGCATGAAAACCAAGCTTAAATATGTATACCTAAAATGAGTGTATGTGTGTGTTTTAGTGTGTATTTGTAGTTCTGGATGAGAAATAGCTAAGCTCTGTAATCTTATCTATAAAAATCCAAATGATCTATCACTTAAAAATGGAGAGATATTATTAAGACGAATTTTCTGTCTCATAATTCCTGTGTTTAGGGAATTGGCAATAATTGAAAAAATCATAGAACTGAAATTGGTGTTAGAGGTCAATAAGTCCAACTCTTTCATTTTGCAGATGAAGAAATTGAGACCCAAAATGAATAACATTGTTAGAATTATGTCTGAATCTGGCTCTGAATCCATCCTCCAAGTCTGTTGCTTGATCAAGAATTCCACACTGCTCCCAATCCCTATTTTTGTTTTTGTTTTTTTTTTCCTTTTTGAACCTTATTTCTGTGTAAGTAAAGCAATAAGTAGTAAAGAAATAGAATTAGAGAGCAGATTGTTGAGATTTAGAGAAATGGTTATTTATAATCAATGATTTGGGGAAATTCAAATTTCCCCCTTTTTTCTGTTACCCCCAGTACAAGAGCTAACCTTCTCCTCTACCCAGACCCCACCTAGATGAGACAACTATTATGTTGTGCTCAGGTTTGGATGAGGATAAATTCTTTGAATAGATTTCTTAATGTTGGGGGTAACTTAAGAACAAAATGATATAATAAAAGTTCACGTCCAGCCTCTCCCGACAGTATTCATCTTCTCATTGATTGCCATCCTGGGGACTATACCTCTTCCAAAAGAGCATATAAGTGATGAGTCCTCTGCCATGATAATCTTTGGCCTGAAAAAAAGAGATGACCAAATGATCATCCTTTCATTACAATTCTTACATTATTAAAAATCAAGGTATGCAAAAAAAGATGTGAGAGGTGATCAATAGTAGTGATATTGACCAGAAATATGGCAACAGCAAGAATATCTGGGATCAGGCAATCAACACTGATGAATATTTGGTAGAATGTAGTTGTGTGGAAAATAGAGATTTGACTGAGATTTGAAAAAAGACAGGGATAGGAGAGAGAGAAAAAGAGTGAGTGTTTCCCAGCTAGAGGAGATTCCTGGAGTCTGGAAATAAAGTTTCTTATGTGAAGAACAGAAAAAAAAAATCAATGTCACCAGATCATAGAATATCTGAAGGGAAATAAGATGTAAGAACCTTAAAGGAGAAAGGAGGCCAGGGTATGAAGGGCTTTGAATATAAAAAACACAGGATTTTTTATTTGATCTTGTAAGTGATGATGAGCCCTGGAGTTTATTGAATAGAAGGATGATATCATCAGACCTGGCACAAATCAATACCTTAGCTGTGATGATAGCTTGAATCATGGACGAAGCAAATCAAGGATTGAGACATCACAGTACTCTGGTTCTGATTCTGCCCCTGCTATTAACTACCTTGAGCATGTTATTTTACCTCTCTCTTCTTGTTTATTCATCTATACATAAAATATTTAGAAGAAATTATCTCTTTAATCTCATCCATCTCTAACATTCTAGTGTTTTGCACTGTCTTTGCCTAATTGTATATATTGACAAAGCAGCTAGCCAGCATTGGGAGGGATGTAGTCTATGGCTATAGAACAAAGTGACTTTAAATGCCCCTTTGAGCCCATACTTTGGACATCTTTAACGTAATGCTTAAAGTATGCTAACTGAGGAAAGACTGGATTTAATGACTGCAGTATTACAGTTCAACAAATGGTACACTTGTAGTCTAAAAGAGTTAATCTACCACCCTTAATAGGTTACATGCTACCGGGAAGTGAAGCAGACAATCGGGGGAATCAAGATCAATGACTCTCCTACAAGGACATCAATTGTAAGGGTAATTAACTAAACCCTAAACCTAGGAAGTTCAAAAATTGAAATGTTCTCCAATGCATTCTTCCATCACTAATCATTGCTGTACACTAATGTACAGGATGTAGTTGTGATTGAGTATCACAGCTTTGACAATTTAATGAAGAAAAGATGAAACACAGTATATCCAATAAAGAACAAAGCTACAAAGTTGGGCTTCTATTTATCAACAAATGCATTAGAAATCCTCTATCATTATATTATACATCAATAACATTACGAGATTTTTTTAATGTCAGAAACAAGTGCCAAATCTATGTGCCTATGTCTATAACAGTGGATGATGAACATCTAAGCCCAGGATTCTTGTCTACAAAATTTAAACTGATCTATGACCTAATTGCATAGAGATATTATAGGTTCAGAGCCATGGTCCTTAATCAGATTAAAAAAAACTCACTGAAATCAATAAAGGAATCACCTGAATATACCATAGTTCCAAATGACTCCACAAATAGTATGCAGCTTATTTTTTGGCTTATATGTATCATTTAAAGTAACTGCAATAGTGAAACCATTCAATAACATTCTAATAACCTTGAAAAATAGAAGGAAAAAAGAATAACTCTGGAACTAAAATGTAAGGTTTTTTTCTGTTGAGAGAGGAAAAATAGATTGACTTTTGTCAAAAGGAATGATTTAGGTAATACTGCTATAACAACAGAGTAAGAACTAAAGACATGGATTCTCTCCCTTTTCAAGTTTGCTCCTTATTCTAAAGTCTAGAGTTCTCTGTTTCCCAAGTCAGCTGGAAAGTTCTCTATATATTTTCCTTTTTAAAAAAATGACATATATCTAATGAAAGAAAAAGAATCTTTTCTCTTTTCCTTCTTCCTTCTCCCTATAATTTGTGAGTTCTATTCAGTGGAAAGTATTTGAAAAGTGACAGTGTTAATTTTAACTTTATGAAACATTTCATAATATAAATAAAACATTTAAAAGAAAAAAAAATTGTGGGTTGGTCTAATGGGCCTTCTAGTCCTAGTTCTGTGGATGAACTTTATCTTCCTATTGCTTATCTACAACCATAAATGTGAAGGTGTTATATAGGAATTTTTGGAATATATGACTATTAGTATGATAAAAATGTATTGTATTAATAAAAAAAACTTTCCCTAAAACTCTACTTCCATGTTTCATCTTAGTAAGAAAAATAATTTGGTTTCTTACAGATTATGTCATGATTTCTGATTCTAATATATCCAATGAAGCAGAAAAGTCTTTGAGAATATTCCATTGGTTGATGGACTATATACCTCCCATCTGAAGAATAACTACACTTTCTCATAACAGAAAATATTTACATAGAGATTTAAATTATAGAAAATGTTCTACATACATTATCTAATTTAGGCCTCACAACAACACTAGGAGGGAAATGCTATTATCCTTGTTTTACAGATGAGGAAACTGAGGCAAAATAAAAGGTTAAATGATTCCCCAGGTAAAACAGTTACCAAGTGACTGAGGCTAGATTTTAATTCATGTCTTCCTGACTCCAGACCCAGAAATGTATACAATTGCCTATATTTTAGGCACAAAACTGACTAAATCATCTACTAAGCCTTGCTGGTTGTTGTGATCTGTATTGCTAGAAAAAATACCCATACAGTTAAAATCACTGACCTTTTGAAGTTTGGAGGTATGAATATAAATGATTTGCATTACAGGGTTTATTTATTTGTATACTCATTAATCCTTTAGAACTTTGAAAAAAAATATCACTTCCACATACAACACTGACTTCTAAATTGATTCCTGAGTTTAATTTAAATCATTTAACGTTAATGAGCAAACATTTCCCATGGTATCTTCTCTAGTTGTTCAGACTAGACAACTAAATATCATTGCAAACTTTAGTCACAATTTTCTTGATTCTATTTTTCCATAGTCTTTCTTTCCCATCATTACTCTTTGCCCCAAGAATAAAAAGAAATGGAAAATGAGAGATCAAATTATTAGAGTCAATATCTGAAGAAAAGCCTTTATATACTTTTTCCCCCTCCTGACAAGCAATAAAAATATCATTACCAGACAGTGTCGGAGCTATGTACATAATAATAGTAAATAATAATAATTGCCCCTCTATATCACTTTAAGACTTGCCAAGCACTTTAAAGATATCTCATTTTATTCTTACAACAATCCTGGGAGTTAGCTACTATTATTATTCCTGTCTTACAGACATTGAAACTCAGGCAGACAGAGATTAAATCAATTGGTCAAAATCACACAGTTACTATGCAATCTAAGATCATATTTAAGCCAGGTTTTCCTGATTCCCAGTTCAGCACTCTTTCTTCTGCACTGCCTAGCTGCCAATTAACACTTAAGGGAGATATATTCAAAGAATAATAGAGATATTCTATATGCATCCTTAAATGGGCCTATGTTCTGGCTCTTATATTTTAAAGCCTCCATCAAGGAGGAACCCACTGTCACGCAAGGAATCCTATTGCATTTTTGGATAATTTTCAGTAAGACTTCCTTGTCTAAAGTCTAAATATGTCTCTTTGCAACTTGCATGCATTGCTTTGATCTCTGAGGCCATGCACAAGAAATCTAATAATTTTTTCTCAAGACAATCCATTAAACAGAATACTTCTCTCCTCTATCCTTTTCCCATTTATCCATTCCAATTCAAATCTCCCTCACATTTTTCAAACTATTCTCACAAGGAATGATCTTAAGGCTCTTCCCCATATTGGCTGTCCTCCTCTGGATATATTCCAGTTTATAATTGTCCTTCCCAAAATACAATAGCCACAATTGAATACAATATTTCAAGTATGATCAGAGGTACACAGAAAATAAAATCAGTTATTCAATCAGTAAACATTTATTAAGTGCCTATTATATGTCAGTACCTGTGGTACTTCAAATCTAAAAATACAAAATGCAATTCTTATTCTTTTGTTTTCAATAAAGAGTCTTTTTAGGGGAAGCCACATGGTGCATTGAAGAGAGCACCTTCCCTGGAGCCAGGAGGACCTAAATTCAAATCCAGCCTCAGACACTTAACACTTACAAGCTGTGTGGCCCTAGGTGAGTCACTTAATTCCAATCACCTCTCAACCTTCCCCTCCCCCAAAAAATAAACAAAGGATGTTTCCTTAAGAATCAAACAGGGAAAGTAAGTGTCTTTATGCTATGATGTAAGGTCCTCATCCCTCCCCCTCGCAAAAAAAAAAAAAGTTACCTTATAGGTCTTCTGCAGATAATTCTTCCAAAACAAATTCAATTCCTGCCCTTACAGAGTTTACAATTTAATAAAGGAAGACAATATACAAAATGAAGCTGAAAATGTTGGAGGAAAAGTTTTGCCAGAGTTTGATATCAAGATATAACGTTCATGGGTCCAAAACTGGCAGTTGATGGAAAAGAAAGTTAATCAGAAAATTTGAAACCTCTTTAAAGAGAAATTTTGGGAGGCATTTATTGCTCTGTCCTCTAGCTCTTCCATCAGAATCAGGGAGAGATACTTAAGGATACCAAGCAGGTGGTGAGTATCAGGGATTGGTTTATCTCCATTATGATGGAATTTACAATTTAATGGTAAATTTTTGTAATATAACCAACCAATATGTAAATAGGACAGGGAGATCTATTTTGAAGATAGAACACATTTTTAAGAGCCTTCTATGTACCATTGTGCTAAGTACTTTAAAAATATTAACTCATTTGATGCACACAACCCCAGAAGTTATATGCTGTTATTATCACCATCTTATAGTTGACAAAAGTGAGATAGTGTTTAATTGACTTGTTTAAGGTTGCACAGTTAGTAAATATCTGAGATGGATTTGAACTCAGGTCTTCCTGTGTCTAGATCTAATTCTCAATCCACAATGCTACTTGCTGTCTTAAGGAAGGAATGAATGAAAAACACGAATGAAAATAGTGGATTTCTAGAAGGAGAAATGAGGATGATGGGAGAAAAAGGAAGAGGAAGAATGGAATAGGAAAAAATAACCTCAAAAAAAGCTTTGTATTCTTTTACATTTTCTCTATAGGCAGTCTTAGTCTTTGTCAACCTCTCCCTCATGAACCACTCGGGGAAAAATATCTCAAGTGAAAATACTAGTATATTTCTAAGTGAAACAATTTATTTTTCAAAATCTCTTAAGTATTTACATTGGAACATTTTTAAGCAACTATGAATTTTCATTTGACTTTAAAGTGAAGTTTTCTGGATAAGAATGTTTTTTACCATTACTATTACCATCTTTATTTTTAAAATATCTTTAAAAGGTTAATTTCAATGTTAGATTTTTTTTTTAATTCTAGAAACAATAAAATCACAAAAGCTTATCTGGTCTTGTCACGACTAATTTTAACTCTATGGTATAAAGCATTTGGAAGTCCCCCAAATTCACAGGAGATACAAAAGAACTAAGGAAAATTAACTTTTTAAAGCTTTTATAAGACCGTAAGTGTAATTAGTAAAATAAATCAGGAAATGCAAAATCACACATGCTCCTAGAATAGATTGACATATATATTGACATATAAACATAATATTAAAGTTTACTCATTGTTATAATTCTACTGTTGTAGAATACTTTAGCATTGGCCAGCTAATCATTTGTAGAATCATGAACATTTAATTACCATTCCAGATAGCTTGAGTTACCTGCAATGACACCTCTCTGCCTTCAGAAAAATGAAAAACGAATGTGTCCATTTCCTACATGGAACACTGGACATAAGAAAGTAATTTGTCTCTAATGGTATATCCCCCCCAACGTTCAGTCACTCCAGGATAAGGAGAAAAACCTAGTACTTGTGTTTTCTGTGGAATTATATTAGTTTCTGTAAGTCACAATGGATTGCACTGGTGCTAATGAAATGAGCCCCAGTTCCTGTGTTACATAGATTGAAGCCATGACTCAGACCAAAGACTCAGCTTCATCATAGAGTATCCCTTCAATACAATTTAATTCTATTTCATTCAATAAAGGCCTATCCTTTTCAAAGAACTAGGGATAAAATGACAGACACACAGAAACAAACCCAACATGTAGTCCCTGCCTTTGAGAAGCTTAAAATCTATTTTGTGTAGCTATTAAAGGTTCCCCAGGTTACAAACTCAACTGTCTTTCTAGTGCAGAAAAAGGGGGAATTTGGAGAAAAAGACACTACTGGTAACACTGAATGATAAAGGGAATTTCCTGTGTGAAAGAACAAGGGAATATATGAAAGATCAAAAGAAATAAGAAAAGTACCTCATGACCAGAGAAGTGCAAATACTGTCCTGATTTTATACTTTCTTGATCTTGTGGTATTTCTCACATTTCCCTAGATTTCTGTTGGTCTAACTATAAAGGACCAATAAAGGACTTCCTCTATAAAGGAAGGTAGTTCTTCCTTTATAGATATTTACAGACCATCTCTTCAGTAATCTATTCTACAATTTTCCCAGGAATCTAAGTCAAGCTCACAGGTCAGAGAGCTTGACTTTGATTGCTGGGAAATTTCAAGTACAGATCATTAAATAGATGTTTGATGAACATCTACAAAAGAAGAAGAAAAAAAATTTTAAAAGCGTTATAAAGAACAAATCATTCGAAACTAACTTTGTTTTCTTTTTTGTCATCAAGATAACTAAACTTACAAATGTGCCACCTACCTTGGATATATTATACCAAGATTTTAATCAAGCTTTTGATAAAGTGCATCAAGTACTCTTGTGGAGAAGATGGAAAGATAAGAAGGGCATCAGAATATAATAAGATGGATTCGGTTCTAGTTTGATGGGTAGAATCAAAGATTATATGATATGTTCACTGGTGGAGCACCCTGGGAATTGTATTATCCAACATTTTTTATCAGTGACTTGGATAAAGGCATAGCTGGCATGAACATCACATTTGCAATTGATACAACGGTGGGAGGAATTGCTAATATACTGAGATATTGTTATTGGTAACAGTTGGGATCCAAAAAATCTTGATAGTAGAGCACTGTGCTGAATATAATGAAATTCAATTGTGACATGTATAACTAGCAATCTGTTTCATGAGCAAAAATGAAGAGGACATAGAAAACTGGGTGGTAGAGTAGATCCCATACTGGTCATAGATTCAAGAGTACCTAAGTTCAAATACTCTCACAAGCACTAGCTATGGGATCTTGGTCAAACTCAATTTCTTCATCCATAAAATGAGATTAATAGTAACACGTACATTACAGAGTTGCTGTGGATATCTAATAAGGTAATATACAAAGTGCTTTGTAAACCTCAATATCAACCATTTATTGTATAATTAATATTATTACAACTGATTATGATATTGTATACTATATATAATTAATTATATATCATAATATCATTGGTTATTATTATTAAATAGAGCAGAATCGTATTGGGGATGGGAGGCAGAAGGGAAATAAAACAAAAGCAGTATTAGGTAGCTGTTCTCAAACCTAACAAGATATTGATCTTCAAGCATAGGTTTCAAGAACAGGGAGGCAACAGGACCCCTTCACTTTACCCCATCAGATTTCACTTGGAAAACTGAATTCAATTCTGTTCATTACAGGATAAGACTATTAATATATATTGAATATTGTTCATGGAATGGTATTATAGTTAAATGAATGCTGGATCTGAAGTCAGGAAAATCTGTATTCAAATCCTGCCTCAAGATGTTTGTTGGATGCTTGATTGAGCAAATCACTTAACCTTCTCCCTCAGTTTCATAATCTAAAATGAGTATAATAACAATAATACCTACTACACAGAGCAGTTGTGACAACCAAGTGAGATAAATCTTAAGCATTAGCTATGAAAGGGTCTTGAACCCATGTCACATGAAAACCAGCTGAAGCAATTTAAGATGTTTTCCCTGGAGAATATTTAGTGGACACATGAACCCCTTTCTCAGTTGCTTTCAAATATTATAAGGCTGTCATTTGGAAGAGGAGTTATCTCCTCCACTCCATGTGACAGAACTAAGAGTGGATGAATTCAACTTCTCAGGTATACTATACTGAAGTTTTTTTTTTTTTTAATTTGTGAGTAATACTGAATTGTTACTAAAGTTCCTTTCAACTCTCAAATCATGTGATTCTGGGAGATTTTCTTGTATATCAATGTGTAGGTTGAGAGTTGAGAATGAGAATCTGAAATGGAGGTTTAGAGTGTTCTAAAAGTCTTAACTCCATATTAGTCTATTAAATATTAAAATAACACTAATATTTTGGGGACAGAAATATGTTTAATATCTTGAAATACTGTTAAGTGGTAATGCTTTGGGAACAAAAGCATGAACTGATGCTGAGTGGAACCAAGAACCTGGGAATAGGCTGTATATTTTAAATACCTTGAAGCCTTACTTCCTGGTTAATGGATCCAGTTCACCCATAAAGGCAAAAGTAATCAATTTATCACTTATTCTCAGTGTCTACATGATCCAACTAACACTAGAGGTTTTAACCATGGCATTAAAATCAAGTTTTCAAGGCTCTCATAAAGCAAAATTTCTCTTTGCCTTTCTATCCTTTTGTTTATCACAATTCTTGTGTTCTTATTGTGTGATTTTATCTAATTATTATTTTGGATTGATTCCCTTCAACTCATTCAAGAAAATTTTCCATGTCAATTACATTTGCAGCAAAATCATTGGTATTTTACATGCATTTCTTTAATATTGACCAAGAAAGAATATATAGAATAAATATATTCAACAAACCAGGACAAATGTGATTCTTCAAAGACCAGACAGGCCATCTGCCACTTTTTCTGTCTGAGGACATCAAAAATAAATAAATAAAAAACCCACAAAAGATCCAATCCTTCCACTGAGTTATTTTCATAGAGAATTAGCAAGTACCCATCAAGGTGGTTGCCTGCTAATGTTCACTTTCAAGCCACTGGAGGTAACTCAGGAATTTGGGGCACATCATGTTGTCTTTGTTCTCTCCTCAAAGGGAGCATAACTTGTTTCTCCAATTGATAAATGGTCAAAGAATATGAACAAACAATTTTCAGATGAAGAAATTAAAGCCATTTCTAGTCATATAAAAATGCTCTAAATCATTATTGATCAGAGAAATGTAAATTAAGACAATTCTGAGATATCACTACACACCTCTCAGACTGATTAGGATGACAGGAAAAATTGATAAATGCTGGAAGGGATGTGGGAAAACTGGGATACTAATGTATTGTTAGTGGAGTTGTGAACTGATCTAACCATTCTGGAGAGTAATATGGAACTACGCCAAAGGGTCATCAAACTGTGCACACCTTTTGATGCAGCAATGTTTCTATTGGGCTTGTATCCCAAAGAGACCATAAAAACAGAAAACGACCCACATGTGCAAAAATGTTTGTGACAGCCCTTATTGTAGTGGCAAGAAACTGGAATCTGAGTGGATGCCCATCAGTTGGAGAATGGCTAAATAAATTATGATATATTAATATAACAGAATATTATTGTTCTGTAAGAAATGATCATCAGTATGATTTCAGAAAGACCTGGAGATACTTGCATGGACTGATGCTGAGTGGAACCAAGAGAACATTTTACCCAGCAACAAGAAGACCATGTCATGATCAATTGTGATGAACTTGGCTCTTTTCAATAATGAGAAGATTTAGGCCAATTTCAATAGACTCATGATGGAGAGAGCCATTTGCATTCAAAAAGAGGAGTATGGGGACTAAATGTGGATCACAACATAGTATTTTTAATTTTTTGTTGTTTGCTTGCTTTTTTCTTTCTTATATTTCCCTTTTTGATCTTTTTTTTCTTGTGCATCATGACACATATTGAAATATGTTTAGAAGAATTGCACATGTTTAACCTATATTGGATTATTTGCTGTATAGAGGAGGAAAAAAAAATCTGGAACACAAGGTTTTACAAGGGTGATTTTGAAAATTATCTTTGAAACTATTTTGAAAATAAAAAGCTATTTTTAAAAATGGCTAGTATAGGGGCGGAGCCAAGATGGCGAACTGCGGACAGCTTTCTCTGTGAACTCCCGGGACATTCCCTCAAACTCAGACAAAGTAAGCCTTCCAACTGGTTTCTAAGTAAGAGCAACTCCAAGCATCCGGACTACAACGCACTTCTATCAAAGATCTACAGTGAAAGAACTCCGGAGAAAGTTAGCCTCAGGGGAAATCGGCCGCTGGTCGCAATCAGACTCCAGCCGGGGCGGAAGTCACGGCTGCGATAGAGGGGCGGATTTTGGGCACCCAGGAAGCCCCTGGGAGATGCCTGGGCCACTTTGCTCTGCTTGCGGGCAGGTGCTTTGGCAGATCTGCCTTTGGAAAAGGGTGGATCCAGACCAGCTGAAAACGTGGTCCTAGTGCGAATCTAGCCCGACCAGCCTCAGACCGGAAGTCAACTCGGCAAACGGCCCCAGGGCAAATACAAATCGTTGCAGTTTTCTCTGGTTTTGACCAATATCCCAACTTTAAATCATGAGCAAGAAGCAGAAGAGAGCTCTCACCATAGAAAGCTTTTACGGAGAAAAAATAGAACAGTCCCCAGATCCTGACATTATGAAAACAATCCCAGATGAAGCCACAAAGGCAGACATAAGTTGGTCTCCCTTTCAGAAGGCTTACCTGGATGATTGCATTAAGAATCTCAAAAGAGAGCTAGAAGAAGAATGGGGAAATAAATTGAGATCAGGGCAACAGAAATATCAAAAACTGGAAAATAGGACTGGTGAATTGGAAAAAGAAAACAGTTTACTGAAAAACAAAATTGGTGAATTGGAAAAAATCACCAATTCACTGGAAAATAAAAATGGTGAACTGAAAATCAAAATTGGTGAATTGGAAAAAGACAACAATTCACTGAAAAATAAAGCTGGCAAAATGGAAAAAGAATGCATTGAATCAAGAAATTCAATTGGCCAGCTACAAAAGGAGCTAAAAAAGATAACTGAAGGAAATAATACTTTAAAAATTAAAATTGAAGAAATAGAAGTAAATGACTCAATAAGACTTCAAGAATCAATTAAACAAAAACAAAAAAAATGAAAAAATAGAAGAAAATATGAAATATCTCCTAGAAAAAACAACTGACTTGGAAAACAGATCCAGGAGAGACAATTTAAGGATTATCGGACTCCCTGAAAGCCACAATGAAAAAAAGAACCTGGATGCTATCTTCCAGGAAATCATGAAAGAGAATTGCCCTGATGTTTTAGAATCAGAAGGCAAAATTGGCATTGAAAGAATTCACCGATCACCTCCAGAAAGAGACCCCAAAATTAAAACCCCAAGGAATATCGTGGCCAAATTTCAGGACTATCGCACCAAGGAAAAGAAGCTAGAAAGAAACAGTTCAAATACCGAGGAACTGTAATTAGAATTACACAGGATCTGTCAGCTTCCACATTGAAGGATCGAAGGGCCTGGAACCAGATATTCCGAAAGGCAAAAGAACTCGGATTACAGCCAAGAATAAGTTATCCAGCTAGAATGAGCATCATCTTCCAGGGAAGAAGATGGTCATTCAATGATACAGGAGAATTTCACCTATTTCTAATGAAAAGACTTGGTCTGAACAAAAAATTTGACCTCCAAATAGAGAACTCGAGAGAAACATAAAAAGGTAAAAAGGAAATCTCTTGAGAACTATATTCCTACTATAGGTATCCTTTAAAGAATGGCAGTATAATTTGATTTTTCTTTGATAATCATGGAAAAGAAAATAGAGGTGGAAGGGATACCATACTGAAAAAGAAAAAGGGGGGAGGGGGGAAAAGGAGGCAAAATAAAGTAAAAATAAAGAAGGTAAAATAAGGCAAAATCTCATAAAGAGACATAGAAGATCTAATATAATTGAGGGAAAGAAGGGAGGGTGATGAGTATTGTGTAAACTTTACTCTCATTAGATTGGACTCTAAGAGAGTATATCAGACACATTTGGCTTCAAAGAAAGCACTGAGCCTCCTTGTGGGAAGGTAGGAGGGAGGGGAGAAAAGGAAAGGGATAAACTAATAGAAGGATTAGGGGAAAGGTATAAAGGGGAGGGAGGGACTATAAAGGGAGGAGGATTATTGGTGGGAGGTGGTCATCAAGAGCAAAGTACTGGGGAGGGGGAAGGGAGAGAGGGGAAAGGGAAGAGATAATCATAACTCTGGGTAAATAAGATGGCAGGGAATACAGATATAGTTATTTTAACTGTGAATGTGAATGTGATGAACTCTCCCATAAAACAGAAGCGGGTAGCAGACTGGATTAAAAGCCAGAATCCTACAATATGTTGTTTACAAGAAACACATCTAAAACATAGAGATACATACAGAGTGAAGGTAAAGGGCTGGAGCAGAATCTTCTATGCTTCAGGTGAACAAAGAAAGGCAGGGGTAGCAATCCTTATCTCGGATCAAGTAAAAACAAAAATAGATCTAATTAAAAGAGATAAGGAAGGAAACTACATTTTACTAAAGGGTTCCATAGACAATGAAGCAGTATCAATACTTAACATATATGCACCAAGTGGTATAGCATCCAAATTCCTAGAGGAGAAGTTAAGAGAGATGCAAGGAGAAATAGACAGTAATACTATACTAGTGGGAGATCTCAACCTTGCTCTCTCAGAATTAGATAAATCAAATTCCAAAATAAATAAGAAAGAATTAGGGAGGTTAACAAAAGGCTAGAAAAGTTAGGTATGATAGATCTCTGGAGGAAATTGAATTGTGATAGAAGGGAGTATACTTTTTTCTCAGGGGTTCATGGAACTTATACAAAAATTGATCATGTGTTAGGGCATAAAAACCTCAAAATCAAATGCAGAAAAGCAGAAATAGTAAATGCATCCTTCTCAGATCATGATGCAATAAAACTCACATGTAATATAAGGCCAGGAGAAAATAGACCACAAGTTATTTGGAAATTAAATAATCTAATCCTGAAGAATGAATGGGTGAAAGAGCAAATTACAGACACAATCGAAAATTTCATCCAGGAGAATGACAACAATGAGACAACATAACAAAATTTGTGGGACTCGGCTAAAGCGGTTATAAGGGGTAATTTTATATCTCTAGATGCTTACTTGCGTAAAACAGAGAAAGAGAAGATTAATGAAGTGGGCTTACAATTAAAAAAGCTAGAAAAAGACCAAATTAAAAACCCTCAATTAAATACCAAATTGGAAATTCTGAAAATTAAAGGGGAGATCAATAAAATTGAAAATAAGAAAACTATTGAATTAATAAATAAAAGTAAGAGTTGGTTTTATGAAAAAACCAACAAAATAGATAAGCCTTTAGTTAATTTGATTAGAAAAAGGAAAGAGGAAAATCAAATTATTAGTCTCAAAAATGATAAGGGAGAACTTTCCTCCAATGAAGAGGAAATTAGAGTAATAATTAGGAGTTTCTTTGCCCAACTTTATGCCAATAAATTTGATAATGTAAATGAAATGGAGGAATATCTACAAAAATATAGATTGCCCAGATTAACAGAAGAGGAAATAAATTATTTAAATAGCCCTATTTCGGAAAAAGAAATAGAACAAGCTATTAATCAACTCCCTAAGAAAAAATCTCCAGGACCAGATGGATTTACATGTGAATTTTACCAAACATTCAAAGAACAATTAATCCCAATACTATATAAACTATTCGAAAAAATAGGGAAAGAAGGTGTACTACCAAATTCCTTCTATGACACAGATATGGTGCTGATAGCTAAACCAGGTAGGGAGAAAACTGAGAAAGAAAACTATAGACCCATTTCCCTAATGAATATTGATGCAAAAATTTTAAATAAGATTTTAGCAACAAGATTACAGAAAGTCATCCCCAGGATAATACATCATGACCAAGTAGGATTTATACCAGGAATGCAGGGCTGGTTCAATATTAGGAAAACTATTAGCATAATCAATTATATTAATAACCAAATTAATAAAAACCATATGATTATCTCCATAGATGCAGAAAAAGCCTTTGATAAAATCCAACACCCATTCCTATTAAAAACACTGGAGAGTATAGGAATAAATGGGCTTTTCCTTAAAATGAT
>JAJPUD010007642.1:9735-47107 GCA_023553655.1 Myrmecobius fasciatus
AAATTTCTACACATGGTTTTTTGTTAATCTGATTTAGACATTATAATGCCTAGAGCAGGTAGATTCATCAGGTTTTCTTAGATCAACTAGTCCTGAATGACCTAGTTTAGGCTAATGTATGATGGTAAGATTATAAGAGAATAAGTAGAAAAATAAATATATTTTATTAGCTAATTGCTCTAAATGCATGTAAGAAAGGTGATTGTCTGCTTTCTAGTATCATGATATCCAAAGCTATAACTTGAATGTTTTTCTCTTCCTCAAACCACACCTAGGAGATTGTTATTCCTTCACCTGAGGATAGAGGTGACATGTAGGAATTGGGAAAACTATGTCCTAGCCTCTCATCTAGTAGCTTCCTGCTGTAATTAATCAATATGCTAATTACATGCTAAGTGCTATTGTTTTTCTGTTCAATGATATGATTTAAACATCACCTAAATTTGGTATCCTGGTGGCAAAGCTCTAGTTGACTCACCTTAGTTATGACTTTGACTCTATCAAACATTTGCCTAATACTTTGATTAGGCACCTAGAAAAATCAACCTTTGTCCTTTTTATCTCTACTCATGCACATTACCATTAGTAGCAGTAGTTTTTTATAGTGCCTGAATGCTTGTAACATACTTTACAAACATTATCTTATTTGATCTTTACAAAAAATCCATGAAGCAGGTGAAATCATTATCATCCCCATTTTAGGGATGAGAAAACTAAGGTAGATAGAGATTAAGTGATTTGCCTGAGGAAAATACAGCTAGAAAGTGTCTGAGGACAGATTTGAATTAAAGTCTTTCTGACTCCAATTTGAACACTCTATACCAGGCCTTTGGGAGAATCTGGTGTGGACCTCACCAAGATTGATCAGGTAGACACACCTTATTAAGGGCATTATTTTCTATTTTTGAAGATAGAAAAAGCCTTCTTTAGGAACTTCCATGTACACATTGCTTTATTTGTACTAACACATCACCATAAACTTGGGGGTGGGGAACATAAATCATTTTCTAGCCATTCATTTGACTTTGGTGGTTTTTTTTTAATCTGAGTACACAGTTTGCTAACACAATTATGGCACATGCCATAATTTTTTCCAGTCTTGTAATATGTGAGTCCTTCAGATTGGGCAATGGACTTGAAGTCAAGGAGATTCCTGCCTTTTTTTCTTAACACTGTGTGCTTAAGGAAAAGCTCAGAGACTCATACCTTGATTAGTCATGTCCAATTCTTCATGACTGCAGTTGTGGTTTTCTTGGCAAAGTTACTGGAGTAGTTTGCCATTGCTTCTCCAGCTTGTTTTACAGATGAGGAAACTGAGGCAAATGGTAAAAAACCTAAGTCACATAGCTACTAAGTGTTTGAGTTTGTATTTGAATTTAATTCCTCTTGACTCCAAGATCAGCATTCTATACACTTTACCTTCTCACTGACACAGGTTGTTCATTCTTCATTTTCAAAGAGTACCAATGACATGGTGCTGGGGGAGGGAGAGACACATTTACAGATGTCTCCTATGCAAACTGGCAAAGCTTAATTCAGAGAGGTTCACTACTAGGTCAACTAAAACATAATAAATAGTTTTAGGCACAGCAACTCTCAAACACTGAGTAGTAAGTTAAAAGTAGCTGTGATTTCCATTGATAGATGGAGCACACATAATTCTTGAGGCTCTCAAGTAAACTGTTTGCCAGTATAGTATAGCATTGGAATGATGCAACAACTTCCTTTTTATGACTCAAGAGTTTTCAAAGATTCATCAATCTCAATCTTATGGGAAACTCAATTTTCTCATCTGGAAAGTATCTACATCAGACTGTTGTTAGCAAGATGCTATGTAAACCTTCAATTGTTACTAAATGTTAGCTATTATTTATAATACACCATGATGCTAGAGATGTGAAACTTTGCAAATGGAAATAAAATCTCACCTAGAAGGAGGGAAATCTTCACCCTAGTGCGTTAGAAGTTTAAAAAATTATTGGGGCATATATTTGACTTTCTTTTTACTTTTGATATGATAAGTCAATCTCATGATTTTTTTTATCAGAAACTAGTATTCATGTGACATATAAAGAAAGACATTTGATATATGTCAGAAAAAAGATAATATATTAATATATCATTTACACCAATTTGGAAGACATCTCAGAGGCAATCTAGCCCAAGTCATCCCTAAATGAGAATCCCTTCAACTTCAGGACTGATAAAAATCTCCATGTAGCTTTTGCTTAAAGACATATGGTATTTGCCTCAACCTAACTTTCTAACCTCTTTGCACTCCTTGTTGTGACTTCTGAGATCTGAACAAACTAGCCTTCTCCACACATACTTCTCTATCATCTCCCATAACCATGCCTTTGTAGTAGTAGTTCCTCCTTCTTGAAAGTCATTCTCTCTTCATTCCTGTATCACAGAATTCTTCTCCTTCCCCAGGACATAAATTAAGTACCACCTCATATATAAAGCCCTTTCTGACCTTTTCAGTAGTTAATGCCCTCCCTCTCAAGCTATCTTAAATTTATTTGTATTTGTTCTCTTTATATTTATCTTTTATAATCTTATATATATATATATATGTCTCCATTGCATCCCTCTTTATAATATAATCTTTGTAAATGGGGAATGTTTCATTTATTACATTTGAATCCATAGCACCTAGTATACTGCCAGCCATATATTAGGATCCTAATAAATACCTGTTGATTAAAATATAGTGTATATTATACTACATATCTCTATGCATGTATATATCTATATATCTATATGTCTGTATATATAAATTATATATTCACATACATATAACATATACACATATTATAAGTATACTATGTACCTATATGGATTGAAACCCCCTACCTCCTGAGGCAGCCTACTCAACTGTTAGCTTTAATTGTTAAGAATTTTATCCTTAAATCAATATATTTTCTTGTAAAGCAAAAACAATTCAAATAGAAATAAATTCATCTTTTCTCAGTGTTCTGATCACTTCCCAGAACAGAACATTAACTTCAATTTCACAAGATGGCAATCAAAAAGTTTACATGAAAGATTGGGATTTTTGAATTAACAGAATTTTTTCCCTGTCCTAAACTCCACAGGGACTCTTTAGTGAAACAGTATTTCATCACTTCATTCAGATGTGAGAAAAGTGTTTATAGATTCATTGCTGACAATCAGCAGTCCTATGGGTATTCATTCATTCAACAAATATTTAATAAGTTTGTGTAATACTATGCTCAGCACTAGAGATATAAATATTAAAAAAAATGCAGTCCCTGACTTTTTAATGCTTATATTCTACAGGAATGATTAAAAAAAACTATTTGGCAGGTCACCTGAAATAAATATAACATCAATTTTCAAGTATACCACAATCTTTCCATTTAGCAGTGTCAGCCTTAGTTCCTTACTTTCACTCTAATATAATCTGTGGTCAAGTCTTGTTACTTCTAACTTCAAAGTGTCTCTCCTATAGTCATACCATTCTGTTCATCACACAGATGCCACCTTTCATCTTCTAATGCCTGGACTATTTCAAGAGCCTGCTAACCATCTCCTTTCTTCAAGTTTCTTTCCACTAATGTCCATCTTCTATTCTCCTGCTAATGTGATTTTCCTAAAGTATAGTGTCTGACCTTTCAAATCCACCGATTCCACGCAACAAATCAACAAAACAAAACATTTAAAATCATAAAAATAAGACTCTTCCAAGTTTTTCCAATCTTACAGTTTTACAATTTCTGCCATGAATTGTTTCTATTCACACAACATTGGTTTCAAATGAAGGAGACATTAAAAGTATACAATTACATACATACATTATATATAGTAGCAATGAAAAATATTGCCAAAGAGAAGGCAATAACAGGGATAAGACTGGGAAAGATTCTTGCAGAATTGTATTGTTCGACAAGAAGCCAAGGAATCTAGAAAGCAGAAGTTAAAACAAGATATCATTCTAAGCACAGGAGTAAATTCCTAAAAAGAAAGAATCCAGAAATATTTTTAAAAAATATCTCCTTCATTTGAATGTGGGCTCTGTGAAGGCAGGGGCCACATTTTTACATTTCTTTTTATCCATAAAACTTAGCATAGTGTCTGTCAGTAAGTACTTAATAAAGTTTTATTGTTGTTATAGATGATGATGATGATGATGAGACAATGCAGTGTATACACAACACACATACGTATATACAAAAGCATATATAAATAAATATAACTAAATATGAAGTAATTAAAGGAAAGAGCATTTTTGGTGGTGGGATCAGAAAAGGCTTAGCAATGAAATTTATGCTTAAACATAATCCTAAAGGAAAAGATGAAAGAAATCTAGTAGGTGAAGTGAGGAAAGATTATCTCTTAAATATGGGAAACACCAGTGAAAAGTCATAGAGGTGAGAAACAGAAAGTTATATGTGAGAAGGCCAATTTGGTTGGATTGTAGGGTGAAATGAGATTGAAAAGATAGGTTGGGATCAGGTTGTGAGTGATTTTAAAAACTAAACAGAAAAGCTTATATTTGAGAATAGAGGCAGTAGGGAATCACTGAATTTTATCAAAGAGGGAAGTTAGGTTTATGCTTAAGAAAATCACATTTAAAAGGGTATAGGAGAAATATTAAACATAGAAACAAATTAGATTTTTCTGGAGGCAGAAATGGCAAGAGTTAGAAATGGATCACATATTGTGGTAAGGGAGAATGAGGAGCTGATAATGCTGGAAGTACAACCTAGGAGATGGAAAATGGTGATATCTTCTACAGTTATTGGGGATTTTGAAAGAGTAGGGCTCTGTATAGAGGGATTAAGAGTTATGTTCTTGTATGTTGAATTTTAGATGTCTTTGGGATATTTAACTTGAAAAATCCAATAGGTAACTGATAATGTGGGATTAAAGTTTAGAGGAATAATGGGATGAATAGGTAAATTTCTCAGTCATCTACAAAGAGATGATAACTGAATTCATGGAAACCAATGAGGTTATTAGAGAGAATGTGAAGAGAAAACAGAAGAGGGCACAGGGCAGAGTGTTGCAAAACACCCACCATTAGGGTATAAATGATTTATATAAAGGAAACTGAAAACGAATGGTCAGATAAGTACAAAGAAAACAAAGAAAGAGTAATGTCACAGAAATCCTGAGAGGAAGGAATATGCAGGAAGAATGAACAGCCCACCTTGTCAAATGCTGCAGAGATATCAAGGACCAAAGTTGAGAAAAGATCATCTGATTGGGCAGATGAGAGATATTTGGAATGATCAAAGAACAGAACAGTCAAGAGTTTGAGAGTTTGTGGAACGAAAGACACATTAATGCACTGGTGGTGGAGCTATGAATCATAGTGATTCTGGAAAGCAATTTGGAATTAAGCAAATAAAACTGGCAGAATAGCTCATGTGCTTTGACCCAGAGAATCAATTATTTATATATATACATATATATACATACATATACATATACATGTATATATACCCCAAATATGTTAATGATAAAAAGAAAGATATCATATTCAGCAAAATTTTGATAGAAGTACTGTTATTGAGCCCTGGATAATAAGCCAAAGCCACTCCCACTTCCTTGCAATTAGGACTGGGAAAATTGATTTTAGAAAAGAGCCCAAGAAAACCTTGAAGCTCTGACCCTCCTTTACATGACACTGTGTCATAAATTCCAGGTGCATTATCTCAATCCCTTCGAGGATAATTCCCCCTTCTTTTGAGTACTGCCCCACGCTTCGCTGTCTACTGTCCTCAACCTTCTTATCTTGGCCTCTATCCTGTCAGGCTTAAATTATGATCCTTTTCTGGAATTATGGCTTTTCCATTCTCCCAGTGTCCTTGCCCCCCTTATCTGCCTTTATTTCCCCTAAAGTTAATACCTGTTGGGATAAAATTGTATACTCAGGTTATGTATTCTGTTTGTAAACCCTAGTTAGCTAAAACCCTATATAAATTCTCTGCCTCAGTTTATCTGCACTGAATGCTTTGGGCAATAGTCCCATTTGATCACCTAGCTTAAACTCTCTACATTAAAATTAAAAACCAATCTCTACTTGCCTCAGTTTCTCTGGTGTTATATTATTGGAGGTGCCACTGAGTTATGGGAGCAAGATTAGAGATTAAAGAACTGTGGGCCTTGGGAGGGAGCCTTGGGCCAGCTGGTTCTGGGCTCTTTTAGGGGAGCCAGCCTTAGGGGAGAATAGTTACAGCTACAGTAGCCAACAGAGTCCTATTCGGTTTGAAACCCCTGCAGGGTAAATTTTCTATGGTCTGATTGCTAACAAATCTGGGTCCCCAGGAAAGCTGGGCTGAATGCAGCTATACAATCTTGGGCAGTGCTGGGAGATGCCACATAGCACTTCAGGTTATCTGGGTGCCTCTTGGCAAAAATCTGAACAGTTTTTTTGGTCATAACCTAGCAATGACCTAGACACAAAGTAGATACCTATCAAATGAGGAATGGCTAAACAAAGTGTAGTACAGATATACAATGAAATATTAATGTGCTTTGAGAAACAATGACCTTGGTAAATTTAGAGAAGTATGGCAAAACTTATAAGAACTAAAAGTGAAATAAGTGAAGATAGGAAAGTACAATGACTACAATAATGTAAATAGAAAAAATAATAACCAAAAAAACCCCTTGAAGATGAATTTTGTGAAATTATAAAGAGTAGCCTTGGACTAGAGAAGAAGAGACACAAGAAGACAGTACCTTACCCTTGTACTTCACAGAGATAAGGGTATCCAAGTGTGGAATATTGCATTTAAAATCAGACTTTTATCAATGAGATAATTATTTTTCTGTTTTTTTTCTTCCTCTTGAAAACATTCTTTCTTATAAGAAATGCCTCTCAGTGGGGTGAAGGGAACAAAGGTTACAGGGGAGAAATTAGGCAAAGTGAAATAAATGATATTAAGTTTTTTTTTAAAGAAAAAAAAAGATTAGTAATTTTGAATATAGAAGTTTAAGTTGAATGATGAAGTCAAAACTAGACTGAACAAAAAGGTCAAGGGGTGAGAAGAGAGGAAGTTACAGCAATTAATGTAGGTAGCTTGGAAATCTAAGAATTATGTGATAAATATTAAAGTATAACTTTTGGTAAGCAAGCAAAGAGTAAATCTCCTTTCTCTTCTCCCCTCCCCACCTCCAAAAAACCCAGTTTAGCAGGGGATAGTTTCTATGAAGAAATAGATTTGTTTTCAGATGAAGAATGTTGTCTCCTAAAAAATGTATCTTCCAGTTCCCAACTGTGAAAAATAACAGTAATAGATCACATTTCTAGGTAAAAAAAAATCTATATGCATTTTCAATTGAGCCTCATAATAAACCCAATTCACAGATGAGGAATTTGAAGTGTAGATATGTGAAGTGGCTTTCCCAGTTACACATCTGGCAAATTATAATTTGAATCCAGGTCTTTGGGCTGCTGGTATAGTGTATTTCTTATTAATCTATTCTGCCTTTTAAATAACTGGAAATGACAATCTTTGAAAATTCTTTGGCTGAGAATTTCAAGGATCCATCTAAGTTTTATACAGAAAAAAAATCGAAAATTTATTTTTAGAGGCTTTACATATACTCCCATATTTATAGAGGCATTATTTGATGTATTTTCATTAAGATTTTCATCTACTTCTTCCAAAAAGATTTGAGTAAGCTTATGTATTAAAGTACAGTGAAAAATAAAACAAATGGAAAAGAGATCATTTGAATCAAACACAAGAATTAGATACTTTCAGCTTTCTGAGTTAAAGATATTACACTAGGCGAGGCAGCTAGGTGGCTCAGTGGATAGATTACTGAGTTAGTTAACAGTTAGGAAAAGCCAGGTACATATCCACCCTCAGATAATTAATAGCTATATAATCTCGAGCAGGTTACTTAACCTATACTTGCTTCAGTTTCCTTTGTTGTAAAAGGGGATAATAATAGCATCTACTCAGTGTAGTTGTGAGGATAAGATGAAATAATATGGTAAAACATTTATCTCATTATTCGGTATACAATAGGTATTATACAAATGCAAGCTATTATTCCAAGCACTCAGCATAAGTGTATACAAGATGCTAATTAAAGGTTTATTTAAGTGACTTAATAAACTTCTAAGTTTTCTAGGAGTTAAGGAAAGTTTTTATAGTTCTGATTTTTAGAACAACAGATATTCATTCATCTACAGAACAATTTGTTATCCTTCAACTAAATTAGAATAAGAAATTATCTCATGGGCTTTTCTTTAAAAGATATTGACTGAAACTTCTCAATGCATGTATTAAAATCCTTGCATGTAAACATTAGAAAATACCTTCAATCATGGTTTTATAAAAGGCACATGAAAACTCAGATTAGATGGTACTCAAAGTGACCCCTCAATGATAGATAATCATGTATTTTGTTATCTGAGCTAATTTATGGAAAATACGTTTTTGAAATAAAAAAATTGCCTTTTTTACTTTGATTTCCTTTGAAAATTCTATTCTCTAAGTATGCAAATTAATAGTACAAAATAAACACCCTATTTGTAAGTAAATTAGGGTAACAACTTGACCAAGTTCTAATATGAGAGAAATATTGTATCTTTCCAAAAAATGGACAGTAAAAAAGAAATGGTTTAAATTCTCATTGAGAGTTACCTGGTAGTGGAGCCATGGTGGCAGAGATCAGACAGGATTCTCTGTAACCTCCTCTAACCTCCCCTCAAACCAACAAAATATGAAGCCTCTAGACTGATTCTGAAGCAAAAAAATACACAATATCCGGAGAACAACACGATTCTAGAAGAAGATACTCTGGAAGAACCTCAAAACAGGTCTGTTTTAATGGGGCAGGGGGTGGCCTACTGAACCCAGACTGCAGCACAGGGAGACCGGGGCAGGGAGCTGGAGCAGGGAGCTGGAACAGGAGTCAGAACAGGAGTGGGAGCGTTGTGCTTTTCACACACCTGGGAGTCTTCTGCGAGCCTCTTGGAACAATTTGTCCTGATTGTGGGCAGGTGGTTTGGAGGGTCTGCCTTTTGAGGGGGATAGATTGTGAACCACTGAACCCCTGATGAGCATCGTAACTAGCTGCCATTACACAGCACCTTAAAGCAATCAATCAAACAACAGGTCTGATAAGCACCAGAAATAATTCAATCAGCGGAGCTGCCCAGCCCTGACATAATTCAATCAGCAGAACTGCCCAGTTCCTGAAATGGCTCAATCAGCAGAACTGCCCCAGGGCAAATTAAAGCAGCTGTCCCACCTTTGCCCTAAACAGACCTCACACCTTTAAAAAAATGAATAAAAAACCAAAAAGAGCTCTCACCATAGACAACTTTTATGGAGAGAGGGAAGAACAGACCTCAAATCCTGAGGCCCCTAAAGGTAAAGCAACTCCAGAAAAAGCCCCAAAGAGAGACATAAATTGGTCTCCATGTCACAAGGCTTTCTTTGAAGATTGCATAAAAAATCTTAAAAGAGAGTTAGAAGAAACATGGGGAAACGAAATGAGATCACTGCAAAATAAAATAGAAAAAATGGAAAAAGAATGCAGTGAACAAAAAAATGTAATTGGTCAATTGCAAAAGGAACTAAAAACAGTAACTGAAGAAAATAAGACATTAAAAATTAGAATCGAACAATTGGAAATTAATGACTCATCAAGACTTCAAGAATCAGTTGAACAAAAAAAAAATGAAAAGATAGAGAAAAACATGAAATATCTCCTAGGAAAAACAACTGACCTGGAAAATAGATCTAGGAGAGACAATCTAAGGATTATAGGGCTTCCTGAAAGCCATGATGAAAAAAAGAACCTGGACACTATATTCCAGGAAATCATAAAAGAAAACTGCCCTGATATTTTACACCCAGAAGGCAAAATACTCCTTGAAACAATCCACCGATCACCTCCTGAAAGAAACCCAAAAATTAAGTCCCCCAGAAATATCGTGGCTAAATTCGAGAGTTACCTGGTAGTAAAATAGTCTCAGAAAGGAAGGCTCCTGGATGCAGCTCACTTGCTGAGATGAGCTTTAGGTACTGGTTCATCACAGATAACCTGACTAGTATTACATATGCTAAAATTCTCACTCTCAAGTGCTATCATGCATATAGAAGATGTGCCCCCAGGGAACATATATGTGACATGCTATGTTGGTTGCCTATCCTGGGATCAAGAGATATATTTCGACAGAGCATGAATACACACCACAAAACTCAAATGAATCTCATTGCCCTATAATATCAATGTTCCTGCCTTTCTTTCTCCTTTTTTCCACCTTGGCACTCATTTGATATTTGATGACAGTTAAGGTCGGATTGGGACTAAGCGAAAAGTTAACAACAATAGTGAATGCTTGTTTTTTATTGCTTTCATGTGCTGGCTCTACTTAGTGCCATTGTAGGATACAGTTTACTGGCACTAACTTCGTCTGCCGTCTCAGATAACTCAGTTGAACTGAATTCCCTTCTGTGTTAATATTTATGTTCTAAGAAGAGCATAATCTTCAGTTGATGCTATATAAATTTCTCCTTAATGTTTTAAAACACTTAGAAGGTAAGAATAATACAAAATGTTTCTTTTGTGGAGAACTTAGAACTTTTTCCCCAAGACTGCAAGTGCTCAAGTTGAAAATGATTAAACTTTCAGCAACACTGGAAACAAGTACTTTGACAAGCATGAATGAGTACTAATAATTGTCTCAAGACTGGAATATATTCAATAGTTTGAGGAACAAACAAAATTAATGCAAAGACAACAAAAAAATCTAGTATTTTATTTCCATTATGAAACACTGGTTAGAGATATTCACTGCTAATTTCTTGATGTTTAGTTCAGTTGTGGAGGTGCTAAGATTACTCAGAAGTCAGGTACTAAGAGAAAAGCAGAATACAGAATATTAAATGTCAGCTACTTTCTCCTTCATTTGCTCCTTAAAATAACTTGCTTGACATTCTCTGCACATGACTTTTTACCTCCTATTTGTATATTTGCGCAGCTATTCACCATGTCTAGAATGCTATTTTTCTTTATCTTTTCCTTTCAGAACCCCTTAATTTCTTCAGTACTTTGCTTGGAACTATCACATCAATGAGATCTTTCTTTATTTTCCAAATTGATAAAGCTCCCATTTGAACTTTATACATATTTTTTTTGTATTTGTGGTATTTGCTTATCTGTGCATATGTTGTTTCCTCCCAATATGATTTATGCACCTTGAAATCAGGGAATATTTTGTTCTTGTTTTTGTATTCTCAGTACTAAGCAGCATTTGGTATACAGTAAGAACTTAATAAATGCTTGTGAAAGTGTTGCAAAGCCATGCATAATCATCATAGCAATTATAAGAATTCTACCCGCTTTTCTAAATTAATAAACAGTTATTGGAAAAACAAGTGGTATATAAGTCCAAATTATGAAAATAATTTTCCCCCTGATTTATGAGCAAAATATAATCTCCTCCTAATTCGTTTCATAAAATCAGATTTGCATATATTAGCCTTTCTTAAATTAAGGTGTACCTATGCTGTGAAGTGATTCTTTACTCTCTTCAGTGAACACTTTAATTAGAGCAGAATTAGCTGGTAACTTCTCTTGGGAGGATGCTATAGTGAGAGGCTCATGACACCATTATACTATGTGTGTTAAACAAAAGCACCATTCTGAAAGGATTTTGTCCTTGAAGGCCATTTGATCAAGTACCTGATTTTTATTTGTGGGTACTGATGAAAGGCATGCTAAGTAGATAATTACCTATCTCCAAATGAAAGAAGAAACCATCAAAAAGTTTACCAAGATCTATCCCGTACTTATTCAAAATGTCTTTGAAGGGAAAATATAAAGGAATCAATACATTAAGCTTATATGTGTATGTTCAAGACTGGGAGGTTGCTCTTACAGAATAGGAAATGGACTTCTGTTAATGTATGGGTTCTTAATCCTTAATATTGTCTAGGCAGAGAATATTTTGACTCCTTAATTTATATTTCTTTGAGAATGTTATACAGGTTCCTTTTTGGTATGTATTTCATAGCTTACCGTTTTTAAAAAAAAGGTATATACATAACTCAATTTGATCCTCACAACACTATGAGGTAGAAGCTATTATTATTCTACTTTTCAAATGAGAAAACTGAGTCTTTAAGTGAATTGCCTTATATTCAAACAGTGTTACAGTCAAAATTCAAAATCAGGTCTTTCTGACTTCTGCATTTTATCCACTATCAATAAATGCTCATTGGTTCATTAATTAAGCCTAACTCATTTTTATTTGAATTTAATTTAACAAACATTTATTTTGTGAACACTATATGTCTGATACTGTATTAGGTAGGGAGGATACAAGATAAAAAAGTGAATTGACCTTTTGCTGGAGGAATATAAATTCTAAATAATTAGGAGAGAGGTGTAATGATCATTTATGTCAAGGCCACACGGTTGTTTGGAATTAAGTCCAGATTTTCTGCACTACATAATTTAAATCTATCCTCCATAAGACATACATTTTGAAACTACTCTAATAGTATTGATTGCATCATGTGGGGATTGTCTAGAATCAAAGTTTAAAAAAAAACCCAACAACATTTGAAATTAAAGAAAATAAGTAACTTAACTGTGTAATATACCCCCTATGAAAAGGAAGACATCCATCCTTAGGAGATAAAATTTTTGCATTGCATTCTTATCACAATCACAAACTGAATAATGATTTGCAGCACAATTTTTGCAAATAGGCTTTGAGCATTGTTCTAACATCATGTTTTTAAATGACTTCTGAATCTTTAATAATAATAAAAATAATAAATTTCACACAGGGACCTTCAGATTACTATCTTGCCATAAAACAAGATGATTTCACTTAGTTAAAATGAATTATATTCTACAATCCATTGTAGAGAGATAGGTGAAACTCTGTGCCTATTGATCCCTTGTCTTTATATACTATTTGCCACTCTCTTCTATAAGTCACTGCTCAAAGAGAATTTCCCTGTGCATATAAAGTGACTGGTGCCACAGATGTATTTGATATCACTTTTATAAAAAGACTTTAGCTTTCACCCATGACAAGAGAGCAGCTGGCTATTCAAAGTGCTTGCTGAACATTTGAAGGAACATAATCATTTGATTTTCCACTGGAACATTTAGGATCCATGCTGAATACGAATAATTGTAAATCTAAGAATTATAAAGATGTGTTTTTTTTTTAGGTAGGGTGGGTGTCAAAATATTCTCTAAGGAGAAGAACAGCAATTACTTTCATGGCTGGATGACATTTTCATACAAAACATTTTAGAAATGTTAATTTTTTTCAAAGAACAAATTAAGGTTTATATAAATGAGCATATAGGAATTTTGATTTTTAAGCACACAATTTTACCATAAGGAATTTTATGATAAGGTACACTTGACATATTTTCATTAGCATTTTAAGTTGGTATATTAGCCCGATAATTACTAGTCCTGAAAAAAAACCTGCTGAATTTCTAAGATTATCCCAATTGTACAATGAGCATTATGCAGAATTTCACTGTTATGAAATTGATGAACTAATGGCTGGTATCACTATTCTACCAGAAAATTTAGACTTACAGAATTTCAGGCATCATCAAATATAAAAAATGGATCTGTTTGTCCTTTTTGAAAAAATGTCAACAGACAAGTTTATTTTTTATAATTAGTCAATCAAAATTTTATGTGCCAACCATGCATTAAGCACTATGCTAGAAGCTAGATAGCCAAGTATAAAGAATGAAACACCATGTTACACACAGTTCTAAAGAGCTTGGTTATTTGTATTGTAAACACAGAACAGATTAATAGTCACAAACTGAAAGTAGGTAGTAGAAGGAAGAGGCCTAAGATTAGGTACAATGACCATAGGAAGAATTAACAGCTAATATTGTGACAGCAAAAGAGGAGATAAAAATCCCCAAACTTGTAGTTTATAACAAACAAAGTAGTCATCATTATAGTATGTTGGTTTCATGATGGCATGCTTGCCCGGGGTTCTGAATAATGGACAATGCTCTCCAATCACCAGTGGAGTGAAACAAGGCTTTGTGTTTGCTCTCATGCTTTATAGCATGTTTTCAGCCATGTTGTCAAATGTCTTCAAGGAAGACAAACATGGAACAAGGAAGACAGTCAGGTACTTGACTGATGGTAAATTATTCAAATTGAAAAAGTTACAAGCCAAAGCTAAATGAAGGGAGTGTTATTGCATGATTTTTTGTTTGCAGATGATTATATACTCAACACAGCCTCAAAAACTGAGATGCAACAAAGTATGGATTGATTCTCTGCTGTTTGTGTTAATTTTGGCCTAACAAACACCAAAAATTATATATTCTCTATCAGTCAGCATCACACTATCCATATGTAGAACCATTGGTTATAGCAAATGGAGAAGTTTTGAATGCTGTGAATAAGTTTACTTCCCTTAGCAGTATATTTTCCAGGGATGTACATATTGATAATGAAATTGACATGCAATGCAAACACTAGCTTGGTGTTTGGGAGGCTCCAAAGGAAAGTGTGGGAGAGAAGAGGTATTAGACTGACTACTAAACTGAAGGTCTACAGAGCTGTTGTGCTGACCTCATTGTTCTATGTCTAGGAAACCTGAATAGTCTACCAGTGCCATGCCAGGAAACTGAATAGATTTCATTTAAATTATCTTAGAAAGATTCTGGAGATTCCCTGGCACAATAAGATACCAGACACTTAGGCTCTCCCTTTCTCCAACTAAACTGTTAACCATTCAAATTCTGCTACGGAGAGTGCAACTCTTTTGGGCTGGCCACAATGTTTGAATGCCAAATGTACGTTTTCCAAAAAGACTATTTTATAGAGAATTCAGAACAAGCACTCACAAGGTGATCAGAAAAAGCCATACAAGGACACTCTCAAATCTCTCTTAAGAACTTTAGAACTGATTGTATGTATGACATGGGAGATACTGGCACAGGACTGCCCAGAATACATGCCTTCATGAGACAAGATACTGTGCTCTAAAAGCAAAGAACTGAATTATCTTAGAAGAAATGCAAGATGTGCAAAGTTAGAGAATCCCCAAAATGTTCATAGGGACTATTAACATCCTACTTGTGGAAGAGCATTCTGAGTTTGTATTGTTTTGATCAGCCACAGTCAGATACACTAACAATGCTAATATAGTGATGTCATTTTGGTCCTGTTTGAGAATGAAGGACAGCCAGCAACCAATCAACCACCAAAGATAGGAAAAATGTAATAACCATAGAAACTTCAAAAGCCCCAGGTGGCATCATGGAATAATAAATAATATTTATAATGACAATGTCCAGGTATAACAACAGAATGCTCATTGTTTTCTGTTTTAGAAGGCAGGCAAGTACATATATTAAATAAATCATTCTGTCAAAAGGTTACAATAGTTTGGATGCTTAAAAGGGAGGCTTCCAGTTATATGTAAAATTCCGTAATGTATAACATCTAATTCCTTGACATTATAGGTTAAATTAAATGTTATTCTTTATTCTTAAGTACTAAATTGTATATCAAAGAATGCAAATGCTCTATGAAAACTAGAGTTGCCAATGAAGGCTCTTGGGAAAGATTTTATTTGAATTGGGTTTGGGAACCCTTAAGGATTTGGGAGTATTACAGGAGAATATGGATGCTTTTGATGTCAGGGGTAGAGTATGAATAAAAGCACGAAGGTAGACCATGCAATCACCAGTTGCAGGGCATTTTTAGGGATTTATAAATTACTTTTTCATTATTGCAATTTTCTTAAGTCTGCATTAGCTGTGTTTCATTGATTAAAGCCATAGTATCATTTAATCACTTTAGCTCAATAAACATACAAAAAGGATTATTTACTTTAAGGAAGAACTAGAATAAACATAGAATTAATCCCATGTAGTTCATGTCTGTTGTGGTATGACTGTTGGATGGTACCACATCTCAGTTACCTAGGTAAGAATTGTTCCTTGCAACACTGATGTGCTGGCTGTGAAACTCAGCCAGAACTCTAGCTCTTATATTTCTTATAACTTGCTCTCCTGACCTTTTGAATCCCCTGAAATTGGCACTGTAGTTCTTTACCAAATACAATGAGCTAAGGAATAACCAAATAAAACCCAAGTTGGTGAGACTTTCTGAGTATTTATATAGTCAAAGAACCTTCTCTTCAATATATAGTAAGCTTACATGAACCAATTAGAGAATTTCTACACATGCTCTAGAATCTTTCCAGGGCACTCTTGCACATATTAATGATTCTCTGAGAAACAAACTCCCTTTGTTCTCCATGAGGAGAATTGCCTTCCCAGTTCAGACACCAAGTTACTGGAATGAGGAATGAACATAAGTTCATGGGTTTCATAGAAGGTACACTTAATTGTATTATGAGATACATACATATTGAGGAATAGTTGATATAATTTGGATATGCAAGAACATGAAAGGCCTTAAGGAAAAGGCAGAATACTTTAGAAATAATATGATAGGAAGGAGAGAGCCTTTGAAGACATTGAAGCTTGGAAATGAAAGCAATATTTAGGAGATTTTAGGGTGACAGCAGTGATTAGGCTATATTAGAGGAGGTAGAGTTTGGGTTCAGGGAGATTTGCTATTACAACAATCCAAGTGTGAGTAAGTAGGGGCATAAATTAACACAAGAATAGAACATGGGAAATGAAGGGATAGAGGCAAGAAGTATTTTGGTTAGGCTTTATGGACTAATTGGGTGTGAGGGACAAAGAAAGGGATGAATCAAATGACTCTAAGGTTTTGAGGAGGACTTAAAGTAGTGGTGGTCAGGGAAAGGGAAGGCAGGAAAAAGGAAGGCAGTTGGAAAAGTTGAGTTCAGTTTCAGACAAGGAGCCAAGATAAATTTCTATAAATAGTATAGACATTTGGCCATTGAGAAAGGATCAGTTGGTATGTCTCTAAGAAGATTAAGATGCATCCTTTTCATCTTAGCTTCTATTGTGGCCCTTCTCCATCTTGCAAATGTTATACATTTGGAAAAAATGCATATAGAAGGTATCCCAAAAGTTTTAATTTTGCTAAGCTTGTTAAGCTTAAAACTGCCAAAAAAAACCCTTTTGGGACACCCTGCATTTATGTGATCATCTGGGTAACTTACATCATCAAATTTTTCTATTCCTGTGCAGTCATATTATTGGCTTTTTATTGAAATTGTCACACAATCTAATGAACTTCTCTTAGTAAAATGAAAAGAACCTCAGCTGGCCCTCACTGTTCCTTGACAGTTTTTTCCCATTCTTCTGAAGTCTGCATTTACATTTAACCTTCTACTTCCTTGAGGACATACAAAAAGCTTTAATAAAAAAATGAAAAAAAAAAACAAATATCTTATTGAGTCTAATAGAGTGTCCTGCACATAGAAAGCAATTAACAAATGTTTGCTGAATCTGATATTGATAAACTGATTTTAAAAAATCTTTAATTTACAAAAAATTCATATAAAAATTAAATCATTATCATGTAACTGTATAGATATGTATACATATATTGGATTTGTCATATAATTTAACATATTTAGCATGTATTAGATTACCTGTCATCTAGGGGTTGGGGGAGGGGAGAAGGAGGGTAAAAGCTTGGAACAAAAAGAAAAGTTTTGCAAAGGTCAATGTAGAAAAATCATTCATATGTTTGTAAATAAAAAGCTTTTAATAAAAAATCATTATCATGGTTATTTAAACTATAAATATATAAAATTTCACTTTGCTGAAGACTTGAGTTCAAACATTGGTGTTAGAACAAGGTAGCCATACATTCTTTTTTTTTTTTTTTTTTTTTTTTTTTTGCTTTTTTCTGAGGCAATTGGGGTTAAGTGACTTGCCCAGGGTCACACAGCTAGAAAGTGTCTGAGACCAAATTTGAACTCAGGTCCTCCTGACTTCAGGGTTAGTGCTCTAACCACTGCACCACCTAGCTGCCCCTCATGCATTCTTAAGATTGAAATTCATAGTGGGAAGAACACTGGCCCAGGAGTTAAAAGACATGGTTTGTAGCCCTGGCTCTCCCACCTTGGGCATTCCTTCTCTGGCCAGCAGGCAGGGAACTTGGGTTCAAATCCTATTTTATCATGGGTAGAAATTTTGGAGAGAATTAGTTCCTTTACCTGTAAAAATGGAGAGAATGGACAAGATAATCTCTAAGGTTCTTAAATTTTCTCAAGCATGATTATATGAAATTGGGTACATTTCTAATCACCAGTAACACAAAGCCATGCTTAGTTGAGTATGATCACATATTCCCTAAAATGTAGGGCACCATTTTAATGAAAAATCTAGATTTCTTAAAAATAATAATGAACATTTAATACAGAATGCATATTTAAATGTATTTTGCAATCTACAAATGCTATTTCAGGTTTTCAGATTTCCTCTAATAGGAGTGTTGTTGAGAGCTTTTAAATACTTGACAGATATTTAACTATTTTTTCCTCTTTTAATTACGTAGGAAATCCTTCCTATTTTGGTTACATGATTTCTTCTGAACATCGGAGTTGCTTTGGTTGGCAGTTTCCAGTTCAATGGACAAGTTCAAGGGACAAAAGGAGGATATTCAATCCTGGAAGACTACTTGCTCTATCATGATATTATTATATAAAATGTCTTTAAAAATTATTCAATTAACTGAGACAGGAGGTAATATACTTTTATAAGGCATCCCCCTATTCAAAGCTACTCTGGTTTTCTCTTAATAGGCTCTCAAGATCTTTGCATGTTTTAGTTCTTATTGAGAGAAGACTGATATATCTGACAGCAGTTATTTGCAACATTATATAATTATGTATTAGACTTTTTCAATAGGTAACATTCTTCATAGACAACATTTAATACAGCATAACATTAATCAATTCTATCAGTTAAGATTATATAATAATGTATGTGATTGGCTTGCAAATTTTGTGGATTCTATTGGGGGTGGAAAATTTGCTATCACTATAGCTCTGGGAGCCTAAAATCTATTTGGAAGGACAAGGAGAGCCAACCTGCTGATATTACCTAATATCCCCTAGGTCTTTTTTTACCAACTTCACAGTTGTATCCTTGGAGTACTCAGCCTTTTCATCTACCCTAAAGTTGACTTTTCTTATCACTTCAATTAGTATGTGAGCTCCTTAAGAACAGGGACTTTCTTACTTTTTTTTCAGATATATCCTCAACACTTGGCATAGTGCAAATATTGAAAGACTCTTTCATTCATAGGTTCATAAATCTACACATCATAGGAAACACAGAAGTTTTCTAGTTCAACTTCCTCATTTTACAGGTAAGAAAACTGAGATCTAGGGAGGTTAATGGACTTATGCACGGTTACACAATAGCATCCGAGATGAGATATGAAACTAGGTTCCCTGACCTTCAAATAAATGTTTATTACATTGTATAACATTGATGTATTAATTTTCTCCCAATAATATTCTTTTCCATCTTTTAATGGGATACCTAAATATTTAATTACTAGAATAAAATAGTGTAGACTCCAGTCCTTAGTCTTTTTATAGAAGTCCACTGTGCATTCTCTTAGCATTTTTGCAATTACAAGAGCTTTAAACTACAAAGAGGCTTTTTGTAGTGGTATAACCAGAGATGTCATCCACTAAGCCAGTATAGTATAAAAAGAAAAAAAATCCCACTGCCATTTTTTCAGTTATTCTATTGAATAGTTATTTAATCTTCATTGATCCCCATTTTCACCCTTAAAAAAAAGGTCTCTAGTTTCCTTATTTCATCTGCTTATTGAAAGATGTATTTTGGATTTTCTTTTCATGGGTATAGGATAAAAATTACAGCTAAATCAATTTGTCAGAAAGTTTTGGGAAATACTAGATCTTGAGTAGAATTCCTTTGTCAACTATCCTGCTTCACTCATCGTCTTTAAAACAAAAAACAAAGGGATAACAGTTGTATTCAGGGTTTTTAATATTTGTGGCCTATTTTTACTTTGAAACATCCATTTTTCTCAATATTTTTGTTAGTACTTTTAAAAGTAATATTTATTTCCTACCTAATGGCATTTTTAGCCAAAATTAATGATCAGTTACACATGAAATTATTACCTATACACTATTATAACATTTATATATGTGTATGTAAATTTACCTAGAAGATACATTTTTATTTTTATAAAATGCATATAATTAACAAAACAAGCTGGTAGTATCAAGGCCAAAATGAGGAACTTAAAATAAGGAATATGTGATCCAAGCAAATCATTTAGAATTCAAAATTATAAAAAAATTTCTCCAAAGGACAACTTACAAAATAGCAAAAGTTTCAGATTGTGAATCAGAAGGTTCTACCACTCTATATGAAGAGTGACCTTGGCCAAGTTATTTTATTACTTTTCTTCTTTGAACTCCAGTTTTTTCATTTATACAATGAGGTAGGATTTGGCTAGGTATTCTGAAAGATCCCTTCCCTTCCAGAGCTAACAAAAATTAATGATATCTTCAATATAGGAGTGTTCCCAAGCCAGCTCAAATCAGATTACAAGGGCTGATTGTTAAATTTTTGAAAATGATTAGGTACTAGAAACCAGGGCTTGATTAATTCTTTTGTCAATTGGATAAAACATTAATAATGCAGGTTAACTCAACAGGGTTTCATGAACATAACTTTCCCTTTTGAGAGATAATTGTTAAACATTTACCAACACAGTCTTGCTCCTATAGTACAGTAAACAGAAAAATAATGGCTAGATTTCAGATCCCATATCTGACACAACATGTAGCAGGCTTTATCTATGTGACCTTGGGCTAAACAATTAAAATATGTGGGCCTCAGATTTCTCACTGGTAAATGAAGTTAAATGACCTCCAAGATCTATGCCATTTCTACATTTAATACCTATGTTTTGTTTTTATGATTTTACAAGTAATATGTATATATTATACACACATACATACATACACACAAGTATATAACAGACAGACACATATACATGCATATATAAATATATACACACATATACATAGTACCTTGCATATAGAAGATACTTAATATTTATCAAATTTAATTTTGTTGATCATGTATTTCAGAATCATGAATTTAAAGCTAGAAGAGCCTTGACCTCAACTAAGTGAGTTTTTCCTCAGTAGATGATGAACTCAAATCAGTCCCATTTATTGATCATCCAATAAGCAATTAATATAAGCTTATTGGTTATCATTTATGTTAGGTGCTAAGCACAATGTTAGTCCCTTGAAAGGAAATTTTTTTAAAACATTCTTTTTAGCTCCATCCAAAATAACTTATAAATGTTCTTATTTTTGTGAGTCTCTGGAGAATCAAACTAAGGGGGGGGAGCTTAATTTTACAGGAATGGAAACAAGTAAGCATCAAACTATAACTTTGTATTAAAAACAATAAATAGAAATGGGGAGGAAATAATGAGCAAACCACTGAAAGAAAGGAGAAATATAGATCTAAAATATGAATAGACTGAAAAGCTATCAGATTGAATTAAAAGGGGAAAAAGAAAGCCAACAAAAGAATGGATAAAAGGAAGCTTTCATAGCCCAGTAGATAGACAAATCTACCATTTTTTTCTTGCTTGTTTATAGAAATTTTTATTTTGATTATTCACTTGTCATAAATTGTGTTTTGTCTCAGGTATATGATTATTTGCTGATTGTTTTTATACTTATTACTGAGCTTAGTAAATCAGCCAACTTGTGCCTGACTGTGAATGCTTAACAAGCATTTTTCTCTCCTTTTTCTCTTTTACATTAATAAAAACAATGAAGAAAAGACTGACAACTGTCTGGTTAAAGGTGTCATGTGTTCAGTATTTATATATCCTGTATATTGCGTTCACTGATATTTAATGCATAATGCATGCAAGCTGCTCTATTTAATGTATTTATATGCAGCCTGATGTCTTACAAAAAATAGGCACTTAATAACTATTGAATTGAATTTGTTGAATTGAGCATAAAGGAATGTATAACAGCAAAATGTTAAGACCATTGAATCATTTTAATTTCCTTTTCTATCATTTCCCTTATTTTCCCTCTATTCCAAAAAATACTATTGTCTCACTTATATAGTCTAGAAAACATCATTGCCATATTTAATGCTGAAGGAAAATATCAATTATACATTTTCCTTTTTGCTCTGAGACATTGAGCAGAAGAAAATAGGCAAAAGTATTTTTGTGACAGTTTATATTCTAGCAAATAATCATGTTTTATCCTCTTAATGGGTTGAAAGCACACTCCCAATACAGATTATACACTTTACCCATTTAATTATAATCACACTTTCCACTCATCTGATATGAATATCTTCAATTTAGAATATCTGTTTAATTTATACTTATCATTTTAATAATCATACTATGATCTAGACAAATTACATCAATTATTTTCTATAAAACTCCAGTTGTTAGAAGAATATCTAGCAGGAAAATGCTTAAATCCTGATAAAAAAATATCTGTGATAAAACCAGGAGCTCCGAATTTCATGGTCCTTTAATATTGCCTTTGAAGTAATGAAAAAGCCATTTTCTAGCATTTGCTTCAAGGACTCCACTAATAAGATCTTCCACAAAGGACTCATCTTTTTTTAAAAGAAAGATATTGTGAAGTAATTCTAAAGCATTTCAAATTCTTTAACAAACTCTTATTAGAATTTTCTAGTATGCTTTTAAAATTTTTTCTTAATGAAAAACTTATTAGCCAGTTGACTTAATCCAAATCTTGTCCTAAACTCTGGGGACAGAATGTTTTCTTTACTTCTTAGAACAAGGTATGTTGGCCAGTTAGAAGAGTTTTAAGTGGAGTCCTAAACCAGCGAGTAAACTTCTCATTTCTGGAGACATGGCTTCAGATTTATTGTTGGTCACAGGTGAAAATTATTTATTTGATGGTCTCACACTAGTCCCCGGTGGACAATTGGCCTCATCACAAAATCTCTGGTTTGGTGTGTCTTAGAAAAGATCTGGCACACATGGAACTCACAAGGGGTAGGAAGAGGTCAAGTGACTTGGCAGAATTATTTGTAGAAGTCGGCATGAATTCTACAAGAATCTGTATTCACACACAGTGGAGAAAAATCAATCCCACAAAGAAAGTAGAAACTTCCTTTGTAAAGCAATACTGTGAGGATGTGAGGTGGAGGTAGGGGTATACAGCTTGGGAAGGCTTCATAAAGGTTCAAGAATAAATTTACCTAATAATCTAGTAAACTAGATTTTATGCTAGTCTCTACTATAACCTTTTAGGAGATCTGGGAGTGGCTACTCATGAGAGAGAAGGAGATGGCATTATGAGGAGAATTAGCACAGGAAGTACACTTAGGAAGGAAGTGAGGAGATAACGGATTCAGTCGAGTGTTTTAATAAAAGTTCTGATAAAAGGCATCAGTGGGCCATAGTAATTTAATGAGACTGCTTTGGTCTCAAATGTTTCTTGGATATTAAGCAGTCCTTCAGGGTAGCTGCCTCTAACCATCAGCAAAGCACATATATTTATTTAGCACTGCCTTTTCCCACATATCTTTCAGACTGCATGGTGCTATTTTGTAGCTCCATTTTCTTTCTAAGGTTTTCTTGATGTTAATTTCATCTTCATAAAATTTTGGAATGTAAGTATCACATTATCTCATTTACTTTGGGATCTGCAGAAGCCCTTAGGGAAAAACTTTATAGATTTTGATAGAAAATCATATTAATATCACCAAATCATCAGAGAATGGAAAGAGTTAGGAGACTAGGATTTCACTTCTGCCTTTGATGCAATATAGATCTATGATACTAGGTGCATTTCGGGTGTGAGGAATGTCTTATACAAAGACGTGGAGGCAGGAGACAGAGTGTAGACTTTTGGAAATAAGAAAGGATGAAATTTTGACCTTATGATAAGAAATAATGTGAAATAAGGCTAAGGTATGGGAAACTTTAAAAGCTGGCCAATGAATTTTTATTTTATCTCACAGACAAAAATGATTCATTACATTTCCATCTATAGAAATAAGCTGGCTTGATTATATGTATCTCTCTTGATAGGAATATAAAAAAGTCTACTGTCTTGATTACTATTATTTACTCAGAGGCAGCTGTGGTACATAATTGTAAAGATCACTGAATTTGGAGTTAAAGCAAAAATAGCTGATATTTCCATAAATCTTTAAGGTTTGCAATGTGCTTTTCCAAAACAAACCTGTAATAAGATAAACTATAACATAGGTAGTAGAGGTGTTAGTATACCCACTTTATGGATGAACACATTGAAGTTCAAAGAGATTAAGCTATCAATAGAGATGAGATTTAATATTAGTCATCTGATTCCAGGGGCATCATTTTCCCCATTTACATCATAGTGTAGGAGGCCTGCCTTCAAGTACTAACTATGGAAATTACTAGTTCTGGAACCTTGAATAGATCATCCATCCTTTAGTTTTAGTTTCTTCTCTGTGTAATTTAGATAATAATCCTGGGTCATCTCTTTTCATCAAGTTGCTATGACAATCAAATGAGATGATATACAGAAGGAAGGTAGAAAGGAGGGAAGGAAAAAGGGAAGAAAGCAAGGAAGAAAAATAAAAAGAGGGAGGGTGGAAAGAAGGAAGGGATGAAGGTAAGAAGGAAAGGAAGAGAAGTAGGGAAAGAAGGGAAAAAGAAGGAAGAAAGGAAGGAAAATGAAGGTAGGAAAGGAAAACAGAAGGGAGAAAGAATAAAGAGAGAAAGGGAAAAGGAAGGGAGGGACAGAAGGCATGAGGGAAAAAGATGGAAGGTAGGGAGAGAAGATAGAAAAGGGACTTTACTGAGGGCACTATCTGAGCCTAGATTTGAATTTAGGTTTTCCTGACTCTGAGTCCAAGAATTTCTCAAGTTCTAAGGAAAAATTCAAAATTCAGATGAATTAAATAGGGTCAGGGACAGGAAGTGACTTTGTCTTTCTAGTGACAGGTCACACTATTAAAGTTAGGATGACAATTAAGATCTCCTTATTCACAGTTTAACTCCTTTTCTCCTTTCTGCATATTATTTTGGTTCATGTTTTCCCTACAAGCTATAACACAGGCAGCAATGGAAAATTAATTCCTGCTTGAGGAGACTGCAAGTATCTCTCTAATGAGGGACTTTTCATTTACTATCATCTTTATAGTTCACAAGTTACCTGAGGAAATATGAAAAGAATTCTAAGGAAAATTTGTTACAAATTTCCCTTCTTCATTCTAAACTTGTTCTTTAACATGAGCATGATCTGTAAATGCTTATGGCATGATTCAAGGCACATATTTTGAAAGTTGATATTCCTAAACCTTAGCAGGATTAGAATTGAAGTGGGAAGTCGAATGTAGGAGAAAATATTGGCTACCTTGGCTTTAACTAAGGGCTTGGTGAAAATAATTTACCCAGCTCTTTTCAACAATGAGATGATTCAAGGCAATTCCAACAGACTTGTGATGGAAAGATCCATCTGCATTCAGAGAGAGAACTATGGAGATTTAATGTGCATCATAGAAATAGTATTTTGTCCTTTTTGTTGTTGTTTGTTTACTTGATGCATACATGATAAATGTTTGTGCAGCATGATAAATGTGGAAATATGTTTACAAGAAATGCACATGTTTAACTTATATTGGACTGCTTGCTATCTGGAGGGATAGGGAAAGTGGGGAGGGAGGGAGAAAACTTTGGAACACAAGGCTTTGCAAGGGTGAATATTGAAAACTATCTTTGCATGTATTTTGAAAAATAAAAATCTATTATTATTATTATTTTAAAAAACAATTTATCAAGGGAGAACTATAAAGGCAAATGTTTGACCAATTACCTGAAGTTTTACAAAATAAAAACTTTCATTCACAGAGAAATGTTTAGTGGGATCTCATTTCTTCTCTAACTATTCCATTTCTAAGTTTGGGTGCAGGGATTAGTAAAGAAGAGGCAGAGATTAAATATGAATCTACAATAGGAAGAGAACCCAGTGGCCATATAATCCAGCCCTATTCTTCTACAGATCATGAACAGTTCCACCCAGAAAAGTTGTGACTTGCTCAGTGTCATATTATAAGGAGTGTCAGAGTTCAGGGCTTTTCCCACAAGACCAAGTGAATTTTCCATACATATAGGGGATGAGGCAGCATAAAAGAAAGGGATAATATAAAATACTAATTAACTAAGAAAAGATTTTGAGTTAGAAAGGATCCTTAGAGGTCATCCAACTTAATTCCTCTCATTTTACACAAAAGAAAACTGAGGCCTAATGAGGCTAAGTGCCTTGCATGGGTAATAGAATTAGTATATAAAATGCCCAATTTAAGAGACATCTAGAAGGGTTTGTGCATTGGGAAGGAGGGGGGAAGTGCAAGTTAGTGAACCTCTATACTCAGATTTCATTGATCAAAAATTATGAACAGAGGAGACAATCGATGAAAGGGGTTTGGAACTGAATACTGACCCAGAATGTGATGACAAGAAAATCCAGACAAAACCAAGCCATAAAGCATGCACCAATATCAAGGTGCAGACTGCTGTTTTACATAATCAGTGCTGAGTTTCACACAGGAGATTCCACATTAGCCAGAGTACTGCATAGGAATTTAGCTTCATTAAAGTCAGTGGGAGTTGTCTGGCTAAATCCCTAGGCAGCAACGGAGAATTTAGGGGGAATGTCAAGAAGTCATATCTTTGTGGTCAACTGTGTATTTGTGGGTGATTTATATCCCTTGCTTTCATGAAGTTCCAGTGGGAGTCCTCCCATTTATTTCTTGCATGTTCAGCAGCAAATACTCCAGTGTATAGATTAATGGAAAAATCTTAGCTACACTCAAAGAAGGTTTCTAATATTTGTTAACAACATGGTATAGGAATTTCTAAATCCCACACTTGGCTTCAAAAATAATTACCAAAACTATTAAGGGCCTGAAGGTATGCGCAAGTCTCAGATCTTTTTCATTTGCTTCCAGATAGAAAGAATTTCACATTTAATCTGCTTTGGAGCTCATAGGAGAATCAGAATGATTTCATATTAGAACTGAAGAGATCATATTGCCCAATTCCTTCAATTTACATTTGAGGAAACTGAGCCTTATACATTCTATAACGATTTGCCTAAGATTACATGCTTAAGAAGATAAAGACAATGTTTATCATGGAAAAATATATATTGTTCATTAATTCAAAACACAAATTTAATTTATCAAGAACTGGGTACTTATAATCATTTAAAGAAGTTTAAAGAAATGTCTAAGTTCCTATTGCCTAAAATATTTCTCATAAATAGAAATATTTTTCCAAGAATAACTGTGAATGACTAATTTATTCTGAGTATTATAAATATTAAAATCAACTTATCTCTATTCTAAGATCTTATGAATAGGAAAGACATTGCAAAATGCTTCATAATTAAATATTTTCAGAGGCTGAGATACAATTTTAAGGGATACCATGTATTTTTAATCTCTAGAAGATATTGAATAGGAAATCTGAGGTGGTTTTGGTATAATTTTTCTGAGATTATTCTTCAAGGCCCCTAATAATTTCTTATAATCTTAGAATTAGACTTTAATATAATACAAAAACCTTATGATAGCTAAAGTGTAAATCTTGCAACTTTAAATGAATTAATCATTGCTAAGATATTAATTTTGCTTGGTTTAAAAAGACATTTCCCCATTTCATCATATGCAGAGCATTGTTGGGTAACAGGATTGATCATTTACAGAGAAGGAAACTGAGACACAAAGCTAAGTAAGTAAAAATAATAACATTTGGAAAGGCTTGTAAGGTGTAAAAATCATTTCTCTCAGTCTTATAAAGTACACAGGGCTTGGTCTATTAGTTCTCATGGGTTCAATGATTCTATGGTGATGACTCCCCTATCTCTATGGCCAGTCCTAGTTTCTCTTTAGAACTCCAATTCTGTTTCTCTAATTGCAGGCAGGACTGCTCCCCCTAGAAGTTCCATGGGCATCTCAAATTGAGTGACCCAAACTAAACTTACTGTGATTTTAGTAAACTCATCCAGTGAACCCATCCCTCCTCCAAAATTTCCTTTTTGTGTTGAGAATATCATTACCATCCTCCAGGTACTCAGCTTCACTTCATTTTTATTCACCCTCCCCAACATCTAATCATTTGCCGAATCTTGTTAAATTGGCCTCTCACATCTTTCTTCTTTTCTTCTTTTGCATAGTCATTACACTTATCTGAGCCCCTATAACCTGTTCATGGACAAGTTTCTTAACCTGAGGTCTTCAAATACTAAACTCATGGATATTCACTTGTCCCCATTTTGCAGATGAAAAAAATGAAAGCTCAGAAGTGGTTTGTCTGGGGTTCCACAAATGGTATGTCAGAACCAGTATTCAAACTCATGTTCTTAGTCCAATCCAGTGCTCTCTTCATATATCACACTGCCTTTCTGTCTCAGGATTTTAAGTGACTTGCAAAGAATAAACAATGAATCAATAGCATATGCAACATTAGAATACCTTGTTTGCTGATCCAGTCATCTTTTCATAGCAAAAAGGTGCCATGTCCCATAAGACTCAAAGGAACTTTATTTTGAAATATATAGTTAATATATATGTGTGCTTACATGTATTCATGTATATATGTTTGAATTATAATTCAATAAATATACATGTTTATATTTATATGGAAAATATACATATGCACAAAACAATGCTATATATTACTTTCAAAATGTGGTATATCTATATGTGTATGCAGACATGCATGTATATCCACACAAAATACACATGTATATATGCATGTCTATTTGCAACATACAAATATGTATGGATGCCTATATACATACACCCATATATCCTATAATATATGTATTCAGGTCGCTATATAAGAGCCCTTCTGTTTCTATTTCCTAAAGGTAAGAATTATTCCAACAATTGTACCTTTTTTTCTAAAAGGTTTAATATCAGTTTCATTTGCTTTGCCCACTCATTCTCCATTTTCTTCTCCTCTCAACCATCTTTTCTCTCTTCTTTTTACATGTCATTAAAATGTCTTTTATATTCTCATCCTTAGGATTATAATTGTTTATCAGTTTCCAAAGAACCAGGACAAATTCTATAGCTCAGGAAGTTTATAGTAGCTCACAGGTTGTGATTCAATGAGAAATTTCTTCTCCACCCCCAACACATTTTACAAATAACATAGTAAATGTCCTAGAAAATATACATAGAATTAGATATTCTCCATTCCTATTTATCAGTTTATTTTCTGCTCTCTTCATCTTTGTTGATCATACTAAGATTTAGATGTCTTTGCACAATTTCAATACATATTAAAAATCAGCTCTCTACTTCTTTTTATAACTACTTTTTAGATAGGCTTAATTTTGTTTAAGCCCTCCCAAAGCCATCATTTTATTAAGTCCACTTCCACTAAGAAAGCAAACAAAAAAGTCTTTTGAAAAATACTTTGGTATTTATAATCAAAGATGAAAGTTATTTGGTTTAAAAAAAAACCTAATATTTGATAAGGGTAGGAATTAGTTTTAAAAGACAATAAATACCCATTTCATCAATTTCCTGAAAGGCAGAATATGCAAATGAATATCAGCAGTATAAGTCATTGACTTCTATTTAAAGCCTGTATCGAAGACTTATCATGGCATAGAACTCGCCCTGGGTTCTTAGAAAAAAGAGTTTTTTTTTGGGGGGGCAGTTAGACAGATGTACAATGGATAGAGTTCAGGTTAATGACTCATCTTTCTGAATTCAAATATGATATCAGTCTCTTACTAGTTGTGTGACCCTGAACAAGTCACTTAAACCTGTTTGCCCCAGTTTGATTATCTGAATAATGAGTTAGAGTAGGGAATGGTAAACCATTCAAGTATCTTCACTAAGAAACTCCCAAATGGGGCCACAAGGAATCAAACATGATTGAAAATGAGTTAAAAATCTTACTGATTTTTTTGAATCTCACCTTCATTCTGAATATATTCTTTGTGCAACTGCTCAAATATCACTTAGAAACATTTTTTTTAAAATGAAGAGGGGAAAAAGCAGTTTAGTAAAACTAGGAAATTCATCTGTGTTTGAGGTTAAATACAATGTTCCAAACTTTTAACACCCCATCTCTGCAAAGAAGGGAGAACAGTGCATTTTTTCAACTTTTCTTCAAGGCCAAAAACTGGTCATTAAAATCAACAAGGATTTTTTTTAAATTGTCCTATTTATCATCATGCAACCATTGTAAATATTATTTTCCTTGGTCTGCTTATTTCATTTTGCATCAATTTATATATGCTCTTATGCTTTTAAGAATTCTTTACATTCATAATTTCTTATGACACACTAACATCCTTTTATATTCATGTACTACAATATATTAAGCCATTCCCCAAGTGATAGATACAAATATTGTTTTCAAATCTTTGATAGATGTAGTATAGAACTAACATTTATTAAGTGCCTCTTGTATGCTAGGCATTATGCTAAGTTCCTTAAATGTATTGTCTAATTTGATCTCTTTGACAACACAAAAGAAGCTGATGTGAATATTTTATTGAAGATGGGGCTTTCTTTTTTGATATTTACTTGCTTGTGGTCATCTTGTAGTGACATCTCTGGGTTAAAGGATATAGGCATTTTAGTCACTTTTTAAAAAGTGTTAATTCCAAATTGTTGATTAATTATGGGCAAATCACTTAACTTCTATGTGTTCCAAGCCAGTAGGATGTTAAATTAAGTTCTAAACTAGTTGACTATCTGTTCTGGGTAGGAAGGGGTTCCGTAAGTGCCATGTACTGATGAAATCACAGGTCAAGATATATTAGAAAACAACAACAGCAATAAATGAGATACTACCTCATGGAGTCATCCATCATGAGGAAAATGTTTTCTAAGTTTTATGGGCTATTTATCCAAGCATCTCAGATCACCTCAGTTTCAATTGTTTAACTTGTTCACAGTCACTCAGGCAGAGGTAATACTTAAAATGCAAGTGTTCCAGCTCCATTTTCACCCATAATCATAGAATTTCAGAGCTTAAAGGGACATTAGTGGCCATCTACTCCAAATTATTTCTGGAAAAAAAAAAGAATCTCCAGTATAACATATCTGAATCGATGTCTTATATTCTTTACTTTTAAACTTCCACTGAGGGATAAATCCACCACATCCTAAAACAACCAATTCTGTTTGAGTAGCTTTAAATGTTATTAAGTTTTTCCTTACATCAAGAGAAGATAAGTCTCTTTCTAACTTCCATACACTGCTTTTCCATCTGCTCTCTAGAACAAAACAGAATTAGCTTAATCCCTCTTTAGGGTGATAGCCCTTCAGATACTTGAAAAAAATGCTATTATGTTCCTTCTAAGTCTTCTTATCTCCCAGCTAAAGATCTCTAGTACCTTTCAGAGGTCCTTAAGCTCATGGCCCTTCACCAACCTTGTGATTCTCCAGCTTGTCAAAGTCTTTCCTAAAACCCTTTGAGTATTCTACTAAATCTTGAATCCTTCCATTCTGCATGTAAATTAAAAATATTAACTTGTATCTAAACCCACATATAACTGTTTCTTTTCTTTGAAATATGCCTGAAAGCTGAAATAACAGAAAATTATGAATAGAATTGATATAAATGAGCTTTAATTTCCAGCCAAGGAAGTTGAACAAAAACACTATTGGCAGATGTTAGTTTACAAAAGAAACTACATATGTTCAAAATACCTTTGGATTCATGACAGGGAAGTAGCTAGGTGAGAAGAGTGAGCATTTTCAATATGTCTGCACCACATAGCCTTCTGCCCTTTGGCCAAACCTCTTCACAAAGAAGTGCAATTCTGTCCAACATAATCATTAAGAGCAGGTGCAAGAAGGCAAGAGATTGAGCCCTGGGATAGTAAGAGATCTAATGAACAGAAAGCTCACACTGCCATTAAATGAAAAACAAATTACAAACCGTGCTGTGTAGCCAGGCCTTGGTTTACTTTATAAGATCAATACATCCATGTTGTCTGCTAGAAATCATATCATTAGATTCTCAGGTGACCAAACCCTTGAACAATTAATGTCAAAGAAGCTGTAACCCTTCCTAATTTACATTAATGACTTAGAGACTCATGGTGAATTACCATTAGTGTGTGGACACATGCACCAGAATCACTTGGGGTGCTGACAGTAGGAAAAAATAGCCATTCCATTATTCTGACATCGTCACTAAGTTCTAATTATTATGATAATGCCAGAGACAGTTTTAGTAAACACCCCATAGTTGGGCCTTGTCAGAATAATGAGATGTCAGTAATTTGAGACTTTACAATTATCTTTTGGTATTAAATATTTGCTGAGAAGTAGGGGGAGATGACTAAACATTTTGTGATTAGTCTTAATAGTAGAAAATATAAATATAAATCTGTAATTATCATTTTAGTTATGGTGGTGGTGATGTGTGTATTTCTCTGTGTATTTGGGGGGTGGAATTATCTAAAGAAAATAGTGTGTTTAATAGCTTTTCACTAGAAAAATTGGATTAACTCTGAATATTTCATATTAAATAACTCTCACTGATAAAATGCCTAAGTAATAAGAAGCTGATATCAAATCCCTGTATTATTTTAAACTTTAAGTTCATAAACATGGACAAATTGAATAAAGACTTTCTTAATCCTAGACCCTCATCAGATATGTAGAGTGGAAATGGTTGGTTATTTTCCAGTGTCTGTTTTAGCCAATAGAATCAGAATTTTGTTCCAACAGCATGACATATTCCATTATGTTGATGCTCTCAGTTTTCTATATTTAACATAATATCACATCTCATCCTTAAGTGCTCTTTAACTTTGCTCTAATTAATTTTCATCTCATTGGCATTCAAATATGGGCTGGGGATAGTGATGATCAATCATGCTTTTTATGTTTTCCTTTTTCAGAGTAAATCAATTTAAGATAAATTGATAGATCAAGGTCTAATACCAGCTAGTACTCTTTCCAGTTGGGACTGTTCCCAAGTCATCCATACCTTCTCATCCTATTCAGTTCCTGTCTATATTAAGGGATAGAGGAATGAGGAAAGACCTCAAGTAGGAAATGGAACCTATGCTGTGCTTTAAATTTTATTAGGTAAAAGTGAGGAGGAAGTGAGTTCCACATATGTGTGGGGAGGGCTATCTGTGTTTTGCTCTTGTTCAGATGGCTGATAGGAAATTAAGGATAAGATCCTGAACTTCTAAGTTTCTCATGACTTCCAAGAAATTGTAAAGAAAGAAGACAAGGGGTAGAGGGAGGCAGATGAATGAAGAAGGAATTTTGCTTTGATAGTGTTAGGGAAAGACAAGAATGCTGCATTCTTTGATACATGTGTCTAATACTTTTTGATTTTACCATAATTTTATTCCAATTAAATTGTTTAATTAACTATGAATTCAAGATCTGGGTGAACGATCTGTATGTACTAAGGGAAGTTGATTGATGGTGACATATGCCAAAGAATGATGAGTAACAACATAGATAGAGCCTGGGATATTACCCCAACAAGGGAATGAGAAAATCTTGGGTTAGTTACATCTGGAATTTTATTGGTAAAGTATATACAGTTCTGGGTTCATATTCCTTATTAGAGGTATTTCTGAGTGCATTAATCTTACAGAGCCTGGCAGTGTTAGTCATCTTTCTTGTATTTCATTTTATCTTTAATGTTGCTGTTCAGTCATTGACACAAAAGTTGTATCCAATTTTTCATGGCCCCATTTGGAGTTTCCTTAGTAAAGATACTGGAGTGATTTGCCATTTCTTTCCAGCTTATTTTACAGATGAGGGTACTGAAGCAAATAGGGTTAAATGATTTACTTGGGGTCACTCAGATATTATATGAGGCCATATTTGAACTCAGAAAGATGAGTAAATATTTGTAGAGATTCACATTGATGTCTTCAGGTGAAGAGAATTACAGAATTTTACTTAGAAGAGAATTCAAGGCCATCCAGTCTATGAAATAACTGGCAAGAAATTACAGTCATTGCTGGTTCAAGATAATCTATGGATTATTAAGAAGCTTTTAGTGACATTAAACTATAATTTGCCTCTTTGTCATTTACACCCATCAAACAGAATGAGCCAAACCTCTCTTCTAGATTTATGGTTCTTCAGAGAGAGAGAGAATAAATGGGGCGGGGGGGGGGGGAGAATACAATTAGCAATAGTAATTGTTAAAATTGTAAAAATATTTTCAAAGCAAGTTTTTCTGATGGAATATTATTGTTTTCTTGGAAACTGATGAGCAGGATGCTTTCAGGAAAAAACAAAACCTGGAAAGTCCTCCATGAACAAAGAGAAATATACTGTATACAAAGTAATAGCAATGTTCTGGGATGACCAGCTGTAAATGACTTTCTTATATTCAATAGTACGATCATCCACAACTACTCTGAAGGACTTAAGATGAAAAATCCTATTTATACCCAGAGAAGGAACTGATCGAATCTGAATACAGATTGAAGCATTTTCTTTCTCTCTCTTTCTCTCAATTTTTTAACTTAATTTTTCTTGATGGTTATTTTTACTAGGGTGAGAAATCTATACTTTCTTTCACATCCTGACTTTTATGGAAATATTTTGCATGACCACATACATGTGTTTTCTTAATTGTGGGTAGGAATTAGGGAGAGAATTTAGAACTCAAAACTCTTAAAAATATAAAAAATTATTTTGAATATAACTGGGGAAAATATTAAATAAGTAAATAGATTTAAAATAGATTATGGTCCTTTAAATACTTGAACTCAGATATCAAACCTCCCTACTCACAACCCCCTATTTCTTCTATTTTGTAGACTAAATATCTCCGTTCTTCCAACCTATCACCTTATATCATATATTCTTTGACTTTCACTGTCCTGATTATTTTCTTGGAATAAGCTACAGATTATTAATTGCTTCTTAAACTGTGATGATTAAAATTGAATATAATATTCTAGATGTGGTCAGCATGTTCTGGCTTTTTAAATATAATCCAAGATGGCACTAACTTTTTTGGGCTGCCACATCATTCTACTGATTCATAATGATCTTGTAATTTGTTATAAAACCCACATCTTTTTCAAACAAACTGTTAACTGTGTCACATCTTCACTTTTGAATATGGTTTTTTGAACCCAAGTGTAAGACTTTACATTTATCTCAACTGAATTTTATTCTATTCAATTCATTATGATGCTCTTGCAACTTGAGATCTTTTTATAGTCTGATTCCAGTACATTGGCTATTGCTTCTAGATTTTGTCATATGCAAATTTGAGAACATAGAAAATCTTTTTGCATAGCATGGAAATTAACAAACCTATCCATGTAGGCTTTTTAGTTATAGATGTCCCATTGCTTTTTGCTTGTATCTCTTGCTCTGTCACCTTAATATGAATTATGCTGCTTGGCAAAATGGAAACTATTAAAGAATCTCAAAAGATATGCAGAATGGTCATCACAGGATAAAAGTTCCATTGAGTTCTTTTGCATAAGTAACAAAACAAATATTAAAGGTTAATATTGAGTCTTTGAGGACATTCCTTCTTCACCATATTAACAGATACAGAACATTAGCACCTAAAAACTATACTTAACATTTTTATCTATAAAGCAGTAAAAAGAAAGGATACTTGTAGCACATAAAGGTGAAATATAGGCAGGGATACCTCCTCTGAGCTATCTCCAAAATAATTTGATCATTAGTGAGTGAATCATGGAAGACCTAATAAAAATTAGAGGCCAGCATATAGGAAATTTTTTTCTGGTTCAGTGCTCATTACTTGTTTAACCTGATTAGGGCTTTTTTCCATAAGATTTAAACTCCTAAGCCCTCATGGATAACACCTGCATACAGAATCCTTCCCATCTGATGAGAAAAGTGAGAAATAAAGAATTATAATTATTTTCTTATGTGTATGTAAGAAAGATTGACATTTGAGGAAGTCAGAAAAAAGTCCTTTGCTTTCCAAGGAGGAAGCACAGAAGCATAGATTATATTTAAATGTGTGTCCTTAATAGATTTTTAAATGATAAAATGTGAATATCAATTGACAATGTATCTTGAGATATTAGTTGGCAAGAGATGTGGATAATTTCAGTCTCTATGATGGAAAGACAAAACAGAGTAAGAAAGCTTATTACTCTCCCCCCCCAACTAAATAATTTCAAGCACATGGAACAATAGAATAAACAGAATGAATGAAGCTGAGATTGTTTCATAAGGAATTTTCTTTATGAAATAATCATAAATGTCTAGACGCTTAGCTATGATTTTTTTAATGATGACAACAGATCTGAAACATTTGTGGAAAAACAATCTCCTGACATGGGATTAGAAACCATTCGAAAATGAGACATCTATCAGATCCTGGGGACCAAATGGACTTTGTTTTTTTAAATTTCACATGTGGATGTTTAATTCAAATTGACTGTTGCCATACTGGTTAAACATATTTATCTCTGTCATCTTTATCAGTGTTATAGGCTTGAGTTGGACAATGCCAGCAATGATGATCTAAAGGGCATCTCAGTATAATTACTGGAAAATGTTTTATTAGGCAATGGAAAAAGAGGCATGAAAAAAGGTACTTCTCATACTGAAGTTCCACCAAGGTGATTTGGAACATAACTACTATGGGCAAGCTTTGCAAGGTCATAGGCTCATGAAATATAGGAACATAGCTTTGAGCTGAAGATACTTTAGACTTTAGAAATCATGTAGTTCGATGTAGTAAATGCATTGCAGATGGGAAACCCAGGCCAATAAGGTTAATTCATTTGTCCAACATCACACAGAACATACCTAGTCCTTTCATTTTACAGATGAAGGCAATGAAGTCCATAGATTTTAAGTGATTTTTTAAGACCAGGAAGGTAGTAAGGTGCAAAGGTGGGATTTAAACCTAGGATCCTTTACTCCTGAGACTGCTTCACAGTCTGCTTTTGGAAAATCTTATTGATATTATAATCTGAGGCTTTTAACTATTTTTATTTCCATCCTTTTGGAAATGGACACAGAAAAGGAAGTATCCAGCCCAAATTAATAAGCTAATTATTGCTAAAGGCAGGACTGTGAGACTGCAGTCTTCCAAATCCTAGGTTTATGCCCATCCAGCAATTCAGGAAGCATTCATTAAGCACCTGTCATGTGCAAGACCTTGGGCTACCACAAGAAATATTGAGAATAAGAAGACAAAATAAACATTATCCTTGCCCTCTTGGAGGTTACATTCTACGTAGATGATATCAATATGCCCACACATGATAATTTAAAGAACAAGAAAGCACAAAGAATGACGAATGCAGAAAAAAGCTTCCTAAAGAACTCTTTTCACAGGAGCATTCTGCTTCAGGGAATCACAGAATAGCCACTCGAGAACAAGGCTCTGCCTACTTATTCCCTTTCTCTTCCTTCCTTCCTTC